>JADRCD010222974.1:23104-33247 GCA_019843815.1 Montemys delectorum
CACCAGAGGAAGTCAGGACTGGAACTCAAGCAGGTCAGGAAGCAGGAGCTGATGCAGAGGCCATAGAGAGATGTTCCTTGCTGGATTGCTTCTCCTGGCTTGCTCAGCCTGCTCTCTTATAGAACCCAAGACTTCCAGCCCAGGGATGACACCACCCACAAGGGGCCCTACCCTCTTGATCACTAATTGAGAAAATGCCCCACAGCTGGGTCTCATGGAGGCACTTCCCCAACTGAAACTCCCTTCTCTGTCATAACTGCAGCCTGGGTCAAGTTGACACACAAAACTAGCCAGTACACGCTCTACCAACAGTGTGTCCACAATTCATTCTACTCTCCACTCTTCAAAGAATACTCTCTGATTCAGAATCACCTTGGAGTCTCAGGACAAATGCTGACACTCAAAATGCCCCAGGTCAGTATCCCAGAGCCCTTCTGACTCAGTGTGGATATTCTCTTGTGAAGTGTCAGACTCCAAGATTTTTACATCACCAACATCCAATGAGATGTCTCACCTAGAACCAACCTTGAATCAAAGCATGTGCTGAACCAAATTCACATCTTTCCTTTTTAATGGGTCTCTAAAAGTAAGAGGAAAAGAAACTTCTGCCTGCTGTGAACAGCAGTTAACTCAGAGACTTATAACTGAACATAAGCATAAGTGCCCACTGAATGCTCACGCCTATGTGGGACATCTATACCACTCTTCCCTGAGGCTCAGGGAACATTGAGGAAGAAGGAGCAGAAAGAATATAAGAGCAAGGGGACAGGGAGGGGTGCTGTGAAATGGTGTCTATTGGACATGACATGGCCACCACACCTATAAACTCACTATAGTTGCTTGTATAAGACCTGTACACCTGCACACGATCTAGCCAACAAGGTCAGCCAACTTTCAGCAGGCCATATTATGTAGGAAGCTCTCTACTTGCAGCCTACTTTGTACAACAATCCATTCACCAACCTTGGGGCCTCTCCTTGAGTTGGGCCTGCCTGTGCTATTAAGCAATGGCACATTATGCTCCTTGGTAGCCAACCTTTCCTTGTCTCTCTGGGGCTACCATATCACCAAGGTGTCAGGTGGCTCTATCAGTACCTAGTGGACTCATCAGGTTACAAAAACTAGAAGACATGAAGGGGTAATGAAGGAGGAGGGCGATATGTTCTGGGGCCTTGGAGCGGGGTGGAAGAGAGGAGGTGGGTGCATATGATCAAGATACATTGTTTACACATATGAAGGGGGCAGACCTGATGCTAAGGTCCTGTTCCCCAATTGGTTCTTTATTTGTCAGTAAAGAGAGCCAGGACTAATCGTTGTGCAGAAGGTACAGGCTGGACTTCCACATCCTAGGAGGAAAAAGCAGATGCAAGGAAGGAGAGAAGAGTTTTCACCATGCTTTGAAATGAGAAGACCACGGCAGCCACATGAGGTCTCAGGAAGAGCTGGGGCCTGTGGCTACTGCTACAGGTGGGTGGTCAGGGATGTTTGACAGGGGCTAGGTGGGACTAGCCACTGAAGTTTAGGGCAGGTGAAGAGATGGTGATAAAAATATTAATAAGGGCACACTTTTCCAGGTAGGAGACAGTAATGCCCAGCAATTGTGCCAAGAAGGCAAGGTATAAAGGAACAAACTGTGGATTCAAGGGAAGCCGGGTAGGAGCTAATATTGCAGCTGCTCCCAGAACAAAAGGTGGTGGCAAAAAACTACACACAACACATGTATGAAATTGACAAAGAATAAATAAAAGATACCTTTTTAAAAGTGAGACTAGAGAGACATAGCTTATCTGGTAATGTACTTGTCAGACAAGAATAAGAACCTGAGTTTGAGAGCTCCTCACCACTCTCATAAACTTGGTAGCACACCCTTGAAATCCCAGTGCTAAGGATGCAGAGACAAGAACATCTTTGAGGATGCTGGCCAGCCAGCCTAGATAAATTCATGAGTCCCATGTCCCTGTTTCAAAAACCAGTGTAGCCAGAGCTTGAAGAGGAGTGATAATCAAAGTTGTTCTCTATAATCCAAGTTGTCCTCTGGCTTCACACACATGTGGTCACCTGCAGGCCTGCAAAAGTCACAAAAGCTGAAAATTTCCTGTGTGTAGTATGCGCGAATGTGTATTTAAGTGCACCTGTACATGTAGATGCACGTGTATTTGTGCATGAAGGCTGTGCACTTGTATGTGTGGGTGCATGTACATTTGGGTATGAAGGCAATTCACATGTATGTGTGGTACATGTACATTTGGGTATGCTGGTCAGAGGAGAATCTCTATTGCTAATTGTTTTCAGTATCTCCCTGATGCCAACTGACTTCCCACCATGCAGACAGGGTTTTTCCTAAACCCAGATTCCTAGTTTCTCTTGTTTGGTAAAGAAGGTTAACTGACATTCTTGCTGTTAACCTTGCAAGGCCTTTCCCTGTACTTCCAGCAGTATCTACAGCTTCAACATGCCCTTTTCCCCGGGCACACTGAACGGTGAGGCCCTCTAAACTAGACTCCATAGCCGAGCTGGCTTCTGCTACCGTGTTGTCTTTATTGCCTTGGATGCCTTAGGACAGATGGATGGGATTAACACCTGGCTCTACCATTTACTTATTGTGTGATGTTGGGATTCTAACCCAGGACAAAGAGCTAAGGTGCATATTTTACACACCAAGACAGACCTGGGCTGCAGGTTCCTCCAGTATCCTTCAGTATCTCTACCTGTAACAGAGCATTCTCCATCCTCTGCCCTGAACTTTCCAGCCCAAGGGCTGGGCTTCCCCTTCCCCAGAGACTCTTGCCTATAGAATCCAGATATTTTGGTCTCTCCCCACTTCGCTCTTCTCTCCCTCTCTCTGCATTTTCTATCTCTGTGTGCATGCTGTTCTTTCTCTCCTTCTTCCCACTCCCCTCTGCCTTCCCCAACCCCCACAGTGACTTCCCTGGTCTCAGTCCTTGGGACCAGTGAACCTACCCCAAGATCTGCTTCCTAATAAACCTGCCTTTGTATATTCTAATCTAGCTCGAGCTGGCTCATTTCCACAGCAGAGAAATAATTTATCATGTGGCAGTGTTACGACACCTGAAACCTTTAAGTCTCAGTTTGAGCATCTTTAAGGGCAAAGAGTCAACCAATAGAAGTCTGAAGAAAAGAGACTTCTCAGACGGAATTCTCAGACTTTAATTCAACTCTCTGAACCACGGTCATCGCCCCTTCCTACTCATGTAGTAAATGACTAGAGATGTAGCTTGTGTTTGCAGTCATTCCTCAAGACTGAGAGGCCTGAAGGTCAAGGCTCTGTGTCTCAGCCATGGCCCCATACTTCTCACAGCAGCTATGTCATGGATATTGCATGAGGAGTCATTTATTTCTCCCTCATGATCAGACCCACCTAATTCACAGGTCATTTGCTTCTCTCGGGTGTGTTGAAATACATGGGCTCAGAGGTCAGAATGATGTAGCCTCAAACCAGACCCCTGTGACCTCAAGCTTGATATTTTTATTTTCCAGTCAAGAAAGAGAGGATGGTAATGCCATCATTGTAGAAATAACCCTATTCATTGTCACTCTGAGAAAATTTTTCCTCACTTTCATATGTTCGTGTGTGTGTGTGCATGCTTGCGTGTGTGTGTGTGTGTGTGTGTGTGTGTGTTTATGTGTGGCAGTGTGAGTACATATGTGTAAGTGCATTTGGTGTCCTGAGGTTGATGCAAAGGTAACTAAATCAAACCCAGAGCTAACTGATATGGCCCATCTTGCTAGTGGTCTGGGAATACCCTGTCTTTACTCTCCTAGGCTAAAATTATAGGTAGACTAATACGCCTACCTGACATTTATGTGGATTCTGGGGATCCTTACAAGCAAGAGTTTCAACCACCAAGCCGTCTCCCAGCACCCTGCTCTGAGGATTAAGACTGATGTAGACGGAATATGGCTACCAGTGTTATTAGGATGTCGGTTCTTGGTTTGGACCTTCCTCAGCTTCTCCTGATATTGTACTGCTCAGATAACAGATAAACCACAGGGTGCTGGGTTAGTGATTTCAAAAAAACAAAACAGGGTTTCTCTATATAACATCCCCAGCTGTCCTAGAACTCACTCTGTAGACCAGGCTGGCCTTGAACTCACAGAGCTCCACCTGCCTCTGCCTTCCAAGTATGAGATTAAAGGTGTGTGCCATCATGCCCAGCCAGCTTTAGTACTTTTTAAAATTCTTGGGAATGGGGGTTGGAGAGTTGGCTCAGCAGTTAAAGCACAATTTATTGTTTTTTTTTTAAGAGGACCAGAGTTCAGTTCCCAGAATGCAAATCAGGCCACTTATATGCCTGTAATTCTAGCATGCATGCAAACAGACTTTTATACCTATATACATAAATAAAAATAAACTTAAAATCTGGGGAACTGTGGCATAGCTATTCCCTTAGCCATAATGAGAATCTCATGAGTCCTAAGTAGTATGGGCTTATTCTTTCATTAAAAAAAAAAATACAATGAATTGTATTTTTTACTATCCTGATGTAAGGATGAATGTAATTCAGTTTTTGACTCATTCTTATATATCACTTAATTTTACATTAAATTTCTTTGGACTTTAAGAGAAGAAAAGAGAACTAGAAAAGAAGTAGAAGACATGAATTTGGGAGGCAGATGTGGTTGGGGTTTCTGGGAGGAAAAGAAGGAGGGGCATGGGAGGAGGATATTATTGTAATCATTTGCAATAGATACATTGTGCTCGTGTGTGACATTATGGAAGAATATATGAATTGTAAGGCACATCATAAGTGTGTTTCAGACACTGTGCCAGTCTTTGGGGAATCCTGCCTTGTTCCCCTCCCCACCAGTCTCAGTTCCTACCAGCCTCTATCAGCTCTGTGTAAGGTGAGAGCATACTTCCTCAGCTCCATGAGTTTACTCTCCTGGTTCTCCCGTTGCTAGGTAGTTCATCCCTAGCAGGTGCAGTCGTCACTCAGGACCTGCCACCCTTCTGGGACTTAGTAGGTGTGTGCTTCTGGGCAGTCTACATTGCAGCAGGACACTGGAGACTTTGATACGTGGGGAGGGGGAAGAGCTACGCGTTAGACACTCTCTTTTGGCCAGGCGAGAGGAGGAGCTCAGCCTGGTTTTCCAAGGCCCCCAACTCTCCACCCAATCTCCTTTTAACTTCCCAGCCTCTGAGCCTACCTACCTGAGTTCCATTCCCAGAACTCACAGGGTGGAAGGAGAGAACTGACTCCTGCAAGTTGTCCTCTGACCTTCATACATGTGCTGTGGCACACACACACACATACACACACTAGTAAATAAAATGTAATTTTTTGGTTTTGTTTGGTATTTGGTTTTTCCAGACGCAGGTGTTTCTCTGTGTAACAGTCCTGGCTATCCTGGAACTCACTTTGTAGACCAGGCTGCCCTCCAACTCACAGTAATCTGCCTGCCCCTACCTTCCAAGTGCTGGGATTAAAGGCATGTGCCACCACGCCCGGCAAGCATAATATTTTTTAAAGTGAAGTACTTCTTAAAATTGTTTATTGCAAATCTTCTCACGTGCTCCATGGTTTGAAGAAGTCCACGCTACTAGACAGCAATCTTTTTTAGTGTATTCAACACTTTAAACCGGTCAACACCACCTTCGGATCTAACTCTGCACCGAACACGCCCCACCTATAGGCCCGGCCCTCAGCCTTTCCTCCCTGCAAAGTCCCCGCCCTCGTTCCTGGCTGAGGCTACTATGCGCATGCGCGTCAGAACTATTTGTTTCCCGAAGTCTCCAGCCTTCGCAAGTAAGAAAGGTACTGAAGAGCTGATGCCGCGATCTTGTGGACACCGTGAACCTGTCAGGTAAAACTCTCCGGTTCCAGGCACCGGAGCCCGGATAGGTCGGGCTCCGATCACTGAGCAGGCCTGAGTCTGACGCCCTGCCTATCCACCCTGCAGTTCAGGCTCCTCAGGGCTCCCCTCCCGCTGGAACTTTGCTCTTCTACTCCTGGGGACAGAGTTGAGGTTTCACCTAACAAGATTGACACACGCGCTGGCGTATCCTCATCCTCTAAGGTCACAGAGCGTTTCTCTTTTGCAAATCCGAGTCACTTTTCAGGAGGCCCCACAGGGGAGCCTCAGAATCCCATCATGGCCAGACAGTCCTGCATCAAACAGAACAGGTTTAAGTTCCTGGGTGGTTTCTTCCACCCATGATCGAGGTTCTTGCTTAAGGCACTACTCCCAGCCTGGGCTCACATATCCTACAGGGATGTCCTGAGAACTCAATACAGAATGGGCCAGCCCTGCTCAGAGCTGTTACTCCTATTTTGACGGTATAGTCTCGAGACAATTAGACATTTGTTTTCCGGCTGCCTCTGGGCAGTTCTGGGGCTGTTTATTAAAAGCCTTCTTCGTCTTAGGCTGGCTAATTGTCTTTTCTGGACAGGGACCTGTGAGCATGGATTGTACTGTGTGCCAGCTTTCATTTGACCCTTTCCAGGACATTTCATTGGTTTGCAGCCAGCTCTCTGTCACATGGAGTGGGTGGGGCGGTGAGAATAAGCAAACCCCTCTAACCAAAGGCTTGTTAAGGATGCGCTAGTGATTAACACAGCTGAGGGCTACCTTGGGTGTGAACTGGCCACTTTATCTTCACAGCTACCCACAAGCAATTACAGATGAGGACGTTGGGGCTCCAGGAGATGATGTCAATATTTTTTTTTCCATGAGTAGCCCAGCCTGGTCTCAAACTTTCGGTAGTCCTCCTGCCTCAGCCTTCCAAGCACTAGGAGATTACAGGTGTGAGCTGGCTGCCACACCTGACTCCACCCATTTTTTTTTTTTTTTTTTTTGAGATGGATTGAATTCTGGCTGACCTAAATGTCTGCTTTTGCACAGTCATACTACAGAATAATGAGAGTTAATGTACACTTTCTACAGACACTGTGACAAAGTCCTACGCACTGTATGACTTAAGGAATAGCAGTTAGTCTCTCTTGGGGACCCATAATCAGATCTGAAGTCTATGATCAAGGTGGCAGCAGAAATAAAATCAGAAGTCTCTGGGGATGCTCCTTTGCCCCTTGTGGCTTCTGGTGACATCTGATCATCCTTGGCTTATAGCAGCAGCTTTTGGGTCCCCATCCCCATGTGTGTGTGTGTGTGTGTGTGTGTGTGTGTGTGTGTGTGTGTGTGTATGTGTTTGTCTATCTACAGCCTCTTTCTTCAGAGACACCTATCATTGGATTGGGAATTCCCCCCTAAATTCAGGGTGATACTATCTTGAGAGCCTTAACTACTTAGGCTCTGCAAAGATCCCATTTCTGATAAAGCCACATTCCCAGGCTCTAAGTTGACATGCATGAGGTCACTGTCCAACACACCGTGCAAACAAGCAGCATGATATGAAGCATAAAGCTTGTCTGAGGGACTCAGGAAGAGCCACATGAAAACAGTACCATCTGTGGTAGTGAATCTAAATTTTTTCGTAACTATCAGTGGTGGGTCTCAAAGTACAGTCCCTTGAGCTGCCACAGCAGCAGCCTTGTCACCTTGTACGTTGGATCAAGTGCTCATTCTCAGGCCTCACCTCAAAGTCACTGAGTCAGGTTTTGGGGTAAGTCCTGGAGTCTGTTGGGGCACAGTCTTGTAGCAGATCCTCTGGCTGTTTGAGTTTGAGAATTACATTTCCAAGGTATCTCAGTTTGTGAATATGACAGAAGGACCAGGCCAGCCTCATAAGGAGTTTTTGGCACACCTGTTCTGTCTTCATATAGCAATAGTAATTCTTCCCCCAAAGCACTCTGTAAACCAACGATGATGCCTTGAACTTGTCATCCTCCTGCCTCAGCCTCCCAAAGAGCTGGGACTACAGTGAGGTCCAGTTTGCTTACAGATATCAAAGTTCTAGTGTCAGGTTATTGGGGGAATGTTTTACCATACATTCTGTTTGGTTTGGATTGGTTTGACTTGGATTGGTTTGGCTTTTTAAGGTAAGTGCCAGCCATGTAGGCCCTGAACTCACCGTGTTACTGAGGATAACTATGAATTCTAGGTCCTCCCACCTTTACCTCTCACATGCAGGCATTACATGCATGCATAACCTGGCTTACACTGGAATTTTAGATTCAATTTGCCTTTCCAAGCCAACTCACATATGCAAGGTGGACTTGGTGGTTTTTCCTCAGTCAGGCTTGCCAACACACGCCACTTAAGTACTATGGTTTCTGCCAGTAACCTGGCAGAAATGGAATCCAAGATATGTACACACAGGCGCCCCACCCCCCAAGACAAATCGGTTGGTAGGGCTAGGTGCTTGCTGCCACAGCTCTGCTTACTCAAAAGATTTTGTCTTGTCTTCCTCTTAGAAACAATCTGATAGATGATGCCAAGGCCCGCTTGAGAAAGTTTGATGTCGGGACCAGATATTCCCACCTGTCCTCTAATAAATACTCCATCCTCCTACCATTGCTGGCCAGAGAAGGAAAGCTGTACTTGCTGTTCACGGTCCGCTCAGACAAGGTAGGTGACAAGAAGCTTTTGTGACATCTCAGGGCTTTTTTTTTTTAAAAAAAAAAAAAAAAAAAAACCTTCTGTCACTGGGTCTTCATTTTGAGGCTGCCATTATCAAATGAACTTTCCATCGTGATGTTGGAGGGATAACGGAAGCACAGGATGAAATGGGATTTTGTTTGTTTGTTTGGTGATTTTGAGGTTTCTTTGCTCTGTAGCTCAAGCTGGCCTTGAACTTACAACAGTCCGCCTTTCTCTGCCTCCCAAGTGCTGACTTTAAAAACTTAAAGTTTAAAAAAATGTTTTTTTTTGGTTTTTGTTTTTGTTTTTTATAAAAACTGGTTCATTTTTTAGTGTGTGTATCTGTACATGATTACAGAGACCAGGGGAAGACAATGAGGGGCCTCCTCTGTTACCATCTGCCTTGTTACCTTGAAACAGAGCCTCTCACTGAACTTCGAGTTTGTGGTTTTAGTATAGGCATGGCTCCTATGCTGCCACAGTCTCCCTCCGCCTCACCTCAGAAGTGGTGGTTCAGATATGCACAGCCATGTCAACCTCATAAAATGGAGATACGGCATGTACAATCAAACAGTTTTACTCATTGAGCCACCTCCTCAACCCAACATAGCATTTTAAAAAGAGATTTTAGAAAAAAAGAAGAAGAAAAGAAATTCATCTTATAAGAAATAGAAAACACTTTTAGACCAGGGTTTCTTGATGTTGGTGCCTAAACAGCCTTTGGGTCCAAACCACTCTTCATTAAGGGGACTTCTTGTGCACTGTTGGATATTTAGGGTCATCTTGACCTCTGCCATGTCAGCAGCACACACAGGCACATCTGTGTGATGTCATCGTGTCTCCAGACAGTGCTAGGAATCTTGGCAGATTGGGGTAGAAATTACCCCATCAACAGTGACTCTGTTAGACTAATCCACCTCAGGTAAACTAGAACATACTGTTAGTGGCCTAGCCCTGAAGCCCATGTTGAATGCAGGGCTGAAGTTATGAACCCTCTCAGTTTACAACAATACCAGGCTATATGCTCCTGTCTCTCTCAAGTTGCCCTTCCTTACTGTTGGAAATGTTTCCCAGAGAGAGTTGAGGAAATATGGCCATTTCAAGGTTATACCAAGATAGAAATAAACAGACCACAAAATAGCATGGCCTTTCAAACAGAATAATTAAAAAAATGTCCCACTGACAGCATGTATATGTAAATAAAGAAATGTGTTAATAAATACCCCAATTTCATACTTTTTAACATAGTTTACTCTTATTTTGTGTGCATTGGGGTTTTTTGCCTGCATGTATGTCTGCGCAAGGGTGTCAGAAGCCCTGGAACTGGAGTTACAGGCTGTTGTGAGCTGCCATGTGGGTGCTGGGAGTTGAACCCAGGCCACCAGTGTTCTTAACTGCTGAGCTATCTTTCCAGCCCCCAAATACCCTGACTTCAACAGAACTGTGGTGATCCTTTTTACTGTAGGACAAGCAAGTGATACATGTCTATGTAGTGATCAAAATCCAGCTTCTCAAAGGAGAGAGACACTCAGCCGAAACTGGGGAAATGGTATCAGCTGTGCTACTAAGCACAGATGAAGTGCTTATAATCTCTCCTCTCTCTCTCTCTCTCTCTCTCTCTCTCTCTCTCTCTCTCTCTCTCTC
>JADRCD010222975.1:3597-14558 GCA_019843815.1 Montemys delectorum
AGAGAGAGAGAGAGAGAGAGAGAGAGAGAGAGAGAGAGAGAGAGAGAGAGAGACTGCCTGATGGTTATGAGGGGAGGCATGATCAGGCCTTGGGGTAGGATAGCAGAAGAGATAACATGATGAGTTCTTGCATGAAAAGAGAGGCATCCCTTCAAAAACCCCGAGGAGCCACATGAGAAGACCACCTAAAGCAGCTGTTCTCAACTTGTGGGTCTCTACCCCTATGCAGGTTAATGTACCTTTCCATGGGAGTCATATATCAGATATCCAGAGGATCAGATATTTCCATTATAACTGAAATTAAAGTTATGAAGTAGCAATGAAAATAATTTTGTAGTTGAGGGACAGTCACCACATGAGGAATGGGTGGTAAAGGGCCGCAAGGTTAGAAAGTTTGAAAACCGTTAGCTTGATTTACCTAATTGTCGTTGGTTTGGTTCCGGGACCTTGATGGTGGGGCTTTATAGTTGAAGGGCATTTCATGTCTCTCGTCGTCATCATAGTCTCCTTGTTAAACTCTATCTCTTTGGGAGTCTCAGCGGTTTACATGTCTACCCACTGTGTGTGAAATAACCTCTGTCCAGTTGGAATGACAAAATCATGAGGAAAAACAAATCAAATCACCCAGTGAGCTAAGCGAGTGTTTCTCACCAAGACTTCATGTGTATTCAACCTAGAACTTACTTGGAAATAGTTTTCATAACTGGCTTTAAAAATAGCCTCAGTTAATCATAGACAGTAAACCAACCAGTTAGCTATATAATTAATAACCTCATATTGGGGCATATCCAAATAAGGTAAGTGCTATGTCATGTCTGTTCACCTATAGCAAGAACCCAGAGTAAGAAATCAGACCAATCCTCCTCCAGTTTGCCCCTGGATTGAACATATAAGAGCTTGCCACTCCCACTGAGGTGGAGCGTCTCAACTTCTTCCAGCTTTGAAAGCCGCCCAGTCCATATCATGATCTTTGCTCAGATATGCTCCAATAAATTCAGTTTGTCTAAATGTTTCCTTTTAACTGTGTGTCTTTATGATTTGTCTAGGACAATGCCTATATTAAATGGACTAAACTGTACACACTTATAGACTCTTAAAATAAATTGCTTTTGAACGGGAGATTCTTTCTCTGTGCACTTTGGTCTCTAAGATAGAACTAGACAATCAATGTACTGCTGTGGGAAATAAAACCAGTGTGTTAACTCGTGGAGGTACAAGGTGTGAACGAAGCAAATAGGGATCCAGGCTTCTCTTGGAGATGCACATTTGAAAGCAGGTAAAGAGAGAGGCATTTCACACATATGCCATCAGGGTGCATTAGAGGGCATTTGCTAGGAGGCCCAGAGCTAACCAGAGAATGTTAAACATTCTCTGATTAAAATAAATCTCTAAGATTCCCAGTGAACCTGATGTTTAACTAGACACTACTGTTACACACCTGGAAACAGGACATTAAATATATATTTGGCACTCAAGCACATAATAAGGCTAGCATTAGCCCTCTGAATAGATAGTTTTCAGATGTTTCTCTGTGTGTCTTGATAATTATGACACCAGAAACACAACCACGGGTACATATGTAATTATTTGTATGATATGTATATTTTAAGGGTAGTGTCACCACACACTATTGTCAATTTTCTACTTGTGTGTTTCAATAATTACTGTGATTCAATGCCCATATATAATTTCACACACATAGAATTACATAGATTAATATATAATATAAGTAATACTCTTCAACAGGAGCTATATATTTTTTTAAAATTACCCAGCCCCTGGTGGATTAGATTGCAGTTCATAACTACTTTTCTTCTCTTGGCCATGTGTACAGGGGGCCCTCCTTCTTGGATCACGAGCCCCAGGTATTCAAGGATACCACAGCTGAACACCCTTGGCTCTAATAGAGCACAGAACAGCTGCACTTGGAGCAGGTTACGAGACAGGCTTGTTAACAAGTCCTTCCCTCACTAGCTCCTGCCAAAAGTTGTTGTCAGGATATCTTGTTACATACAAGATAAATTGGAGGTAGGAGCCTGGGGGAGGGGGGCGGGGGGGGGGGTGAGACTCCTCTGGAGTTGTCCCAGAGGGACCCTGTCCAATTGTTTAAGTTGATCGCCTGGCTGAGCCAATCAGAATATTCAAGAGACCAGGTAATTGCTTTTGCTTAGCCTATCTACCATCCAGGTTGCTAGAGACCAAGGTAGAAGTGAAACTTGGATGTACTGTTGCCAAATCTCTCTCTCTGTTGCTCATTTTCTTAACAATGCAGACAATCACTGCAAAGCCACATAGAAAAGGATAGAATTCCAGTGCCCGCCCTGGCTGCAGTTGTGTGGAATCACCTCTTGCTACCTTCTTCCTGAAGCTGGGCATTCCACATCCTGGAGGAGAGAGCCCCACCTTCCATCTCACCTTCATCCTTCCCTTAGTCCCTCTTCTGCAACCGACAGCTGAGTTTTAAAAGTCACTTCCAGCCAAGGTTTTCCTGTGTGTGAGACACTGTCAGGCTAAGATTGATTTACCAAATAAAAGGACATTAGAAATCCACAGAGTCAGATCAATCTTTAATGAAAAACCAACAAACACTAAAAAGCCACCATTAAGTAGCTCGAGGTTGAAGGCAGCTCAAGCTAATTGGCACCCATAGGCTTTCACTGGCTGCCAAGTTCCAGGGAACTGGCTGTCACCCCAGTTCCACCAAAGGAGGCCAACAGGGGCCGGTTGCTAATTAGGGGGATGTGGGCTGCAAAGCGCCCCTTTCCGAATGGACTTTCTTCTTTGCCTAGACATTGCCCTGAAACTTGTAACTTGCCCTGATCAGCAGCGAAGACATCACTAAGTGGCTTCTGTTCTCGCTCCATAGAGCATTATCAACCAGCTCCCCCGGTGACTGAGGGGCAGCAGGAAGGAAGCCACACTTGGAGGGAGAAGGGTATTCACAGTGCTAGAGCAACGTACGGTGGTGTGTGAAGTTGGATCTTCGGAAAGATAAAACAGAATGACTCCCTTTGCAAACATTTAATTGTCAGCGTTTTCTCTAATTAACTGGTTTCCAACTATTTTTTCCCAACCCTAGGCACTCCTTAGAAGTCCCTGGGCTGGGGGCTGGGTGCCAAACCCAGACTGCTATCCAGCGACTCTGGAGACAAGTCTAGACATCAACGATCATTGCCACGCATCTCCCGACACAATTGTCCTTAGTGGGGCGGGGTCAAAACCTTCTGTTCCACAGGAATAGACCGTTGTGCCATTACAGTATCTTTCTTTTTTATGAAACAGGGTCTTGCTATATAGCCCAAGATGGCTATTAAGTTTCAATCCTGTTGTTTCATCCTCCTAAGGGCTGGTACTGTAAACCGGTGACTTCACCTGGCTCAATATAGTTGGTCCCCCTCCTCCTTCTCCTCCTCCTCTTCCTCCTCTTCCTCATCTTCCCCCTCCTCCCCTTCCTCCTCCTCCTCTTCCTTCTTCATGTATATGTGTGTTATATATACAGACGTGTGCACATGTGTGTGCATGTGTATTCTTGTGTGTAGGGGTCAGTGTCAGGTGTCTGTTGCTTCCCACTCTACTTTTTTGAAGTACGGTCTTTCATTGGACCTAGGACTTACCAGCTTGGCTGGTCTGGTTGTCCAGCAAGCCCCCAAGGATCCTCCTGTCTCTGCCTTCCCAAAGCTGAGATCACAGATGCATGCTGCGACACCCAACTTTTCATGTGAGTGCTGGGGATCTGAATTCAGCTCCTCAAACTTATGTAACAAACAGTTTACTGAAGAGTCACCTCCCCAGTTGAGGGTACCTTTTTTTTACACAATAGTTTTACAAACACAAAAGAAAATAGCAAAAGTGTCATCGAGGACTCTGAGAAGGCCCTATTCTTGCAGTCTCCAGCTCATCCTTGTGGCTTTGAATATATTCATTCATGGAGTAGATTTTGTCTACAGAATAAATTTTTTCCCCTCAGAGACATGCATCAGTCTACAAGAACTGCCATGACAAAGTGCCACAGGCTGGACAGATTAAACCACAGGAACAGGTTCTGAGGCCCTGACGTCTGAGTAAGATCATATTCTTTTTAAGATTGTTTCTCTGAGAGCCCATCTCTTTGGCTTGCAGAGGGTCACCTTTTCCCTGTGTTCTCACACGGTCTTCCCTCTGTGTGCATTTGCGTGCTGGCTGCCTCTCTTCAGAAGGTCATATTTGGATTGGGGCCCATGACTATGCGCTCATTTTGCATCAGTTACCTCTTCACAGGAACCTTGACTCCTCCAACTAATTGCATTCTGGGATATTGGGGTTAGGATGTCAACCTATGAGCTGGGAAGAGGGACAAAATTCAGCCCATAAGGAGCATTTTGAAGTCGTAGTAGATGTTTTTAAAATGATCATGGGGTCCGGGGTTTATAACAATTCTACTTTAAGACAAGTTTATTTAATAAAAGGGGAGGGGGAAGACACTGAGAATGAACAGAAGTTGCCCAGGCATGTGTACTATAAAGGCCTTGAACCACAGCCCATCGAGATAGGAGATGATGCCAGAGGGAAAGAGCCCTGGGGTTCACTGAAACTCACTCCAGCTACATCCTTGTAAAGATGACATTGATCGTCCACCCATCTGGGATCTCAATGGCCTCCCTTGTCCAAGTTGGCCCAAACAGCCCAGGTTGCTGTTAGAGCATGATGTCATAGATCATCCCTTCCTAAAAAGTTTCTCTTCTCTTGGCCCGGCAGTCCATCATGAATTTATAGGAATTAAAAAGGCAATGCGCTTTACATCATGGGGGATCTAGAGTCCTAGACAGCTGTTAAAAATGCCAATTTTTTTTTTTACCTTAGTAATTCATTCTCAGGTCTGGGAAGATGTGACCTAAGTTCAATTCCCAGAATCCACATTAAAAAGTGTGGTGTGGTAGTGTGTTCTTGTAATCCCAGAGCTAGGGAGGCAAAGATAGGAGCAGAGACAGGAACCGCCTTGTGACTTGCTGGCCAGCATGCCTAGCCAGGTTAGCTAGCACCAGGCCAAGGAGAACTTTGTCTTAAAAAAAAAATGGTTGATGATGACTGAAGAGGAACAAACATGAAAGGTTGACCACTGGCTTCCACATATGTATGCACATATGTACACTTGGACATACACAAATGAATAAAAATAATAAATAAATACTTCTGTAAATATGTGGCTCCTGGAAAATCCCACCTCTATGGGTTTGAACTTAAGCACTGTGTTTAATGTTTTATAAAATTGGATGATTCAAGAAAATGAAAAAGAGGAAGAAGAAAGAGGAGGAGGAAGAACAGGAGGAGGAGGAGGAACAGGAGGAAGAGGAGGAGAAGGAGAAGAAGAAGAAGAAGGAGAAGAAGAAGGAAGCAGATCAGAGAGGAGATTGCAAAGTGTGTGTGCATGTGTGTAACATGTGTTTGTGTTTACATGTATAGTATTTGCTTATGTGTGATATACAAGTGTGAGGATATGCACAGTCAAGGAACTAAGGAAACAGAGTTGTAGGACACTTGTTAAGTGTCATGGTGAGGAACTACCACTACTACTACCTGAAGTGTGGATTTAAAAGACTGGTCTGGAGGGGGTTGGAGAGATAGCTAAGCATTTAAGATTACTAGCTTCTCTTTCAGAGGACCCAGCACCCGTTCTGCAGCTCTCAACCAACTCCAGTTCCAGGGAATCCAATGAGGTCCTCTTCTGGCCTGATCAGCACCAGGCACGCAGGTAGTATACAGACATACAACAAGCAAAACACCCATTTACATAAAATAAAGTACATTTAATTTAATCTAAGTATTTATTAAAAAGAATATGTCTAGAGAAAGTTGGTATGATGATTGATGACTTTTTTGAGAATGGCCCCCATAAATGGCTGCCATATTTGAACGCTTGGTTATCAGTTAGAACTATTTGGGAAGGATTCAAAATATGGTCTTGTTAGAGGATATGTGTCACTGGGGTTGGGCTTTGAGGTCTCAAAAGCCTGTGTCAGGCCTAGTCTCTCTCTCTCTCCCTCCCTCCCTCCCTCTCTCCCTCTCTCTCTCTCTCCCTTCCTCCCTCCTTCCATGAAAATGAGGATGTGAAGCTCTCATTTTCTGCTTCAGCACCATGCCTGTTTATTCCCTGCCATGATGATCATGGACTAACCCTCTAAAAGGAATTAAATTCTTTCTTTTATAAGAGTTGTTTGGGGATGGGTGGTGGTGGTGCACATTTTTAATCCCAGCACTTGGGAGGCAGAGGCAGGCGGATTTCTGAGTTCGAGGCCAGCTTGGTCTTCAAAGTTGAGTTCCAGGACAGCCAGGGCTACACAGAGAAACAAAAAACAAAACAAAACAAAAGTTGTTTGGGTCATGATATCTCCTCACAGCAGAAGAACAGTAACTAAGACTCTATGAGCCTGAGTTTGTGCCAATGAATGTCTCAATTCCATGACTTTAGCTTCAGGAAAGGCAAAGGTAATTGTCATTTGTATAAATTTCATCTTCCTGGCATTGTCCCATGCCTTCAGGACTTGGTTGTTGAGAAGCCATACGTACTGCTATGTGCAGAAAACTATGCAGACACTGAAATGTACAAGATATAGTTACTATTCTCAATGGGCTTGGATAGGAGCCCATGCATGTTGTCTAGAGAAGTAAGGCTGGACACAAGTGAAGTAATAAGAAGATTTTAGTCAGTGACAAACTACTTCCACAGGGAACAGTCCAGGTTGAGCTGAATTCACCTTGAGTTCCCCAGAGATAGATGAGAGTTTTGGTCTGCAATGAACTGGGCTCCTTGTTTGGACCTATACCAAGGCAGAGTGTTATGGGGAAAACCAGTGGGAACATCGCCACTCCTCTCAGGGCCTAGAAGTAGACAAGAGAAGGAGGAACAGGGCAGTTATCTCACAGACTCTTTCAGGGATACACCCCTGATGACCTAAGAGCCCCCACTAGGCCTTACCTCTTAAAGTTGTCCACTTTCCAATGATATCAATCAGGGAAAAGCCTTTAAGTCAGGAACCTTGGAGAACAATCTAGATGCAAACCATAGCATGTGGTCCATGTAACAATTATAGCAGGAGCTAGCCATGTTAAGTCTATGTGTACTCTCTGCTGGAGCTGAATGAAGACGGGTTCCTACTCCCCTAAGAAGACTAGGAAATAGGCCTGTTTTTTTTTTGTTTTTTGTTTTTGTTTTTTTCTGTAGAATGAGCAGAAAGTTTGTTTATCAGCCTTGAGATTTTTAAGGCAATGGATCTAGGGTCTCTGAGATAAGATTTTAAATGTTAGAAACTAGGCTAGCGTACATTCAAGTCTTAGAGGCCACAGTTGAGGCTTAGACAAGAATAAGGCTCAAAGCACATGACTAGATGTTGATCAAGGACAGTCTTTGTCAATACACAGGTTCAAAGATTACCGACACTATGAAACTTACAGAGCAGAGCAAAGGCTTTCTCAGGGTGATGCGAATTCAGTCATCCCTGAAGACAAGCCTCACAGCAAGGGAGACTGAGAAACATCAAACATCGAAAGGGTGGGATTGGTTCTAATGAATGAGGCCTGGCCATTTTGTCTGTTTGCTTGCTTGTTAGTTTTACTTGATTTATTTTAGATTGCATTTATCAGATGAGAGGTTCTGTAGGAAAGAAAAAGCCACTGACATATTTATAATAAGATGCGAGTCAACTTTCGGTCAATTACTCGTTTCTAAAAGGTCTTTCTTTCAGCCCTAAGCCCACTCCAAACCAAGAGGCAAACAAACCTATGACTTCATGAGCAACTCACACTGCGATCACTGTCAGTGGGAAACTAGATCCTGGCTAGGCACACAGTAATTTAACAGGAGCCAGTTTGGGCCTCAATAAAACCCGGTCATTACAGAACATGGGAGACCCGGCTCCTCCTTCAAGAACCTGCCCAGCGTGGCTAAAACCCATCTCCTGAATTAGACATTGGTAAGCAGAGAAAACAGCATGGACTGAGGGACTTCCAAAAGTCTTTTCTTGCTTGCAAGGAAAATAGGCCAAAAACAGCAACCAGAGGAGACTAGAGTTTATAAAAGCTATCTAGATTCCACCTCAGGAATGTAAGGGAACTCAAGTTTTTCCTAAGTAGTATCTTTGTGTTCAATTTACCTTACAAAAATAAAATGAAGCTACAGTTGAGTTTGGGTCACTGTTACTTTTCTACTGTTTTTTTTCCCCCTGCCTTGAGGCAGGGTCTTGCTACCTAGCCCAGGCTAGCTTTGAACTCATGACTCTCCTGCATCCACATCTCTATGCATGGTTCCTCCATGTCCTAAGCTAGGCTCAGAAAGAGATGAATTGTCCCTTATTCGTGGGATCTAGATTTTGCATAGTCTGTAAAATTCTCTGTCTCTGTCTCTGTCTCTGTCTCTCTGCCATCTCTGTCTCTGTCTCTGTGTGTGTGTGTATGTGTGTGTGTGTGTGTGTGTGTGTGTGTATGTGACATGAAATAGAAATAAAGTCATCTAGGGGATATAGAGGGCTGAGAGGGCAGGGTGTTGAAACGGGCATAGGTAATAGGTTCAACACACAACATATTCCTATAGGAAATCATAAACCAGTGGAACAAAGGTTTTTAAAATTAAAAAAAAAAAAACAACTTTGTAGCATTAAAGTAAAAGCTGAGAATATGGGGTGTTGCCATGGTTTGGATGTGATTTAAGTGTCTTCCCCAAACTGCGATGTTCTTAGCCCCCTGCTTGACAACACCAGCTGTCAGTAGGATTTCCAAAGGGATGAGCTCGTGGAAATCCTTTTGGTTTTGAGGGGTGCTACCGTCACAGGGGTTGTGGCATCAGCTTGAGGGGGTGACTGAAGTCTTGCTAGAGCCGATTGTAATAGAAGCCTGGGCCTGACTGCAGGACCACGCTGTGCCTCCGGTCTCCCTTGTGAGCATCCTCGCTCTCGTGCTCTCACTTCTGCCTTGCTGCCACCCACGGTGAGATACACACCCTAACTGGACCGTGATTTCAGGTTTTCAGCCACCGAAACTAGGAGGTAAATAAACTTCTCTTTATATGTTCCTTGGCCTCGCATTGTTTGTCATAGCAGTGGGGTGACTCGGGGAGAGTCAGTGGGGACCCAGGTTTGAAGCCAGGAAGGATTCTTTCACCATTCTCCTACCCCAGGTTTCCTGCACACGGTGTAGTAGTACTGACTTCTTTGGACCACAGAAAGTGTGAGCATGCGTAAGCTGGTTTCCCTGTATGGCTAGCAGTGGCAGGCGCCACTTCACTGAACGCTGGGCCCACAAGTCTTCTGGGCCTGTCATTAGACCCCGTGCCTGTTTCTGTACTCTCTTTTCCTTTCATTAGTTGGGAAAACAGAACATTGTAAATGATTAACTTCACTGTTTTAAGTAAGCCGAAATAAATGCATGGCTTTGGGCTAACGCTAACTAGATATCATTGTTCATAACTCTAGCGGGTGAGCAGTAGAGGTGAATTGTAAATGAACCTGAAATATGGATGAGATCTGCTCTCTGCTTCTATTCTTTGTCCCCTTCGTTTTCAGTTCTATCTCTTAGCAACAAACACAAGACTGTAATATTTCCCTTTTGGAACCTCTGCATTCAGCTAATTCTTATACCTCCCTGGAAATAAAACTATCACACACACACATACATGCATACACATGCTCACACATGTATATATGAGCACATGCACACAGACACGCACAGAGATACATGAGCTCAGGCACATGCATGGACACACATATATACCACACAACTCTGTCTGTCTAATAGCATAACCAAAGCAGGGTGTAGTCCATCACTGAGGGGATGGACAGGGCAGGACAGAAGCCTGGAGGCAGAAACTGAAATAGAGATGACAGGGAAATGCTTGTTCCTGGCTTATTTCCCCCCACTTGCTCTGCTACTTTTCTGATAGCACCTGGGCCCACTTGCCCAGAGATCTCACTATCCGTAGTGGGGTGGCTTCTCCCTCATGGATGAGAAATGAAGGAAAAGTCTCCACAGACTTACCCACAGGCCAATTTGATAGAGGAAATTCTATCAGTGGATATTCGCTCTTTTCAAGTGTGCCAACTTTTGTGTCAGGTTGATAAAAGCCATGGCAACGTCCTCCATCCAGGAAACCTTAAGGGGAGAAGATACAGATGACGAGAGAATTCCTAAACAATCCCTGTATGGATTTGATGGTGCCCATGTGCCTGCCTGAGATACAGCGGTAAACATCACAGGCCTGGAGACTGTGACTCACCATGGTTATCCTGACAATCAGAAACCCACTGTTTGGAGTTTCAAGGAACACTCCGGCTTAAGAGTTTTACTTAAGATGCTCCCATTTTCCAACCTTGATTCAGTTTTTTTGAAACATCATGAGTACTGAATATAGATGTCTGGGGCTGCCTTTAGCCTCAGGATGCCAACTGAAATCCCTGTCACACTCCCAGCTCCCATCTTAGCAAAACCTGTATGCATTGGAATTTAGTGAGAGGAAACTCTAGAGCCATTTGTGTGAAAGCCTGCCTGGTTGCTTTCGCTGGTAGTTAACTTCTGTAAGTATAATTTGGAGTCTCATGAATGATGAATGTCTACCCTGCCTCGACCCAGTGAAAGGACCTAGGAAAGTACACAGGTCTCACTTTTCATCCACAGAGCTTGGTTCTAGAACCAATGCAGGTACTCACATCTGCAGATGCTCAAGTTTCTTTATGTAAGATAGAAGATTTTCATTTCTATGTATGTATGTATGTAAGTTACACATCCTCCTACATGCTTTAAATCATGTCTAAATGCCTTATGTTAGTATAATATGAGATAATATGAATGCTGTGCTATGGACATGGAGTTTATACTATATTGTTTAGAAAATAGTGACACTCTGTGCCTGTTTGGTGCATAGTTGTGGCAGAGCAATTTCCTCTCAATTGAAAGTTCTATCCTGGGGAAAGGTTCCTTAAGTCTTAGGAAGTAGTAAT
>JADRCD010222976.1:0-11785 GCA_019843815.1 Montemys delectorum
ACATCATTACATTGGAGGTTTTGTTATTTGCTGTTTGGTGGCAGAAATGTCATCTTTTCTAATTTTTTTTAAATTTTTATTTATTTATTTTATGTGTATGAGTATGCAAACATTGTCTTCAGACACTCTAGAAAAGAGCATTGGATTCCATTACAGATGGTTGTGAGCCATCGTGTGGTTGCTGGGAATTGAACTCAGGACCTCTGGAAGAGCAGTCAGTGCTCTTAACCGCTGAGCCATCTCTCCACCCCCAAAAGTCATCTTTTCTAATTGCACAGTGATCCCATGTGGTGGCCCCTCCAAGCCCTCCCAAAGAAACCCCAAGAAGATGGCTCACTTGACTCCTCTGAAAGAAGCTGGCCCAGCACAGCAATGGAAACCTACGTGGCTTCTGTGCATAGTGAACTTTCTAAAATCCATCCAAAAGAGAGTGGGTTGGCATGAGAGAGGGTTCTTCTTTTTCATTAAAGCTGACAGGAATGTCCTAGAAGGGCACTAAGATGGTTGGGTTAGGCGGTAGTAGCTCACCTTTCAAGGCTGAGATTTTTCTGGCACAACTGGTAACCATAGGGGCTTCACGCTGGGAACTGTAGCCTGCATACTGTCAGCCTTTCTCACTCGTAGTTAGTTAGTCTACGTATGTAGGGGAAGGGGTGGTGAACAGAAGATAATTTAGATCGGTCCTCTTGGACAGTACCTTCTCCCCTTCCCCATTTCACTCTGCATCCTAACCCTGACCCTTGCTTCTTCTGGGAGATAATGCTGAGATGGGCCTAGACAAAGAGAGTGGGGTGTAGAGGGGGCTGAGGGAGAAGGAACTAAAGGTGTCATGGAGGCTGGCCCTGATACCACTATGCCTAGGTGACAAGTCAGAAAGGTTATTACAGAGCTCATGCTGGACACAGAAAGATGGTAAATTGAAAAAATAAATAAATAAAAAAGCAAGAGCCAGGCATGTATATACAAGTCCACGTCCAGAGTTCTTAGCAGGTACACAGACCTGCTTTACCCCAGAGGAGTCTACTGTGCAGTTCTCTCTGTCAGTGTGAATGTCAGGAAGAGAGATTCTCTCCCCTGTGGGAAAATGACTTGGTTTCTGATTTTCTTCTAGAAAGAATGGGGGGCTTTGAGCGAGTGTCAGCCATTAAAAAGCCGAGTTTTGATCACTTTTGTCCCAAGCTGGCTGAAGACCCCTCTCCTGGACACTCATTATCCATTTGGGGTATATCGGGGACATATCGTTCACAGGGCATTATACTCTTTCTGTTAATTAGAATCTAAAGATGAACGTGCCACCCAAGTATGCCGCAGCTTATCAGGGGTCGGGTCAATTTCAGCGATGACCTCGTTACGATGGAACTTTCTCGGACGAGAAGATGTCGGTGGTCAGCTCCTTTCCAGCTCCAGGTCATCGCATACTCACAGCTCAGTCACCCTCAGGACCCCGAGGAGAGGTTCTTGAGTGAGTTCAGGACTTAACCTGAGCTCAGGGTTTTTGCCGCCGGAACATAGCACCTGTAGTTTGAACTGCACACGTCGGAGTGTCGGGGAGGCAACGGTTGTGACATTGGTGTTGGGCAGGAACTGTGTGATCTCATTTCTTGCTAAGGCAAGGTCAGAGCTAGGTCAGGAGCAGGGGCAGGCTGCTCTGGGGACAGCCCCAACAGAAGCAGTAGGGTGTTCTCTGTGCTCAGATGTGATTGCTGGTAAGTAGATTTATCGGACAAGGGACATGAAGTGTTTTTTCCACTGGTCCCCATTTTAAGCCCGTGGTTCTGACTTGACCTTGGGCCCAGAAGCTGGCTTTAACAGAATTTCTCCTGCAAGGCCCATCCAGCGTTTGATTGGATGGCAGATGACTGTGTGGTGGACAGACGAGGGGACTGGCATCAATTTGTCCCTCAGGCCCCGGGGGTTGCAAGGCCCATCCAGCGTTTGACTGGACAGCAGATGACTGTGTGGTGGGCAGAATTTCCCAGAGGAGGGGGCTGGCATCAGTTCGTCCCTCAGGCCCCGGGGGTTGTTGCCTGCCTCGTCCTCTGACTTAGTAGACAAGGGGACTGTCCAGAGCTCGAGGCTGGGGAAGTGCTGAGCGATTTCCCACTGGGAGTGTGGCAGGGTGGATGGAGACTCGGCTAGCTTCCCTCGGTTTTCCCATCCCTAAAACATGGATAATGACAGTGCTACCTAATGAGGGTGTGGTTAGGCTTAAGTGGTGAAGCCTGTGAAGGTCCTGGAGCAGAGCCCAGTCCAGAGCCATAGGTGTCTGCTCCGATGACTGTCACCGGGAATGGGAGGAGCTTGCAGAGAGCAACTCTGGCACTGGAGTCAGCTTGCCCTCATTTGCCCTTGATAGTACCACCCACCACCAGGCAAGCCACGGAAGACGCTCTGAACTTTGGTTTGGGTATCTATAAACTGAGGGTTCTCCCTATAACCCCCAGCTTAGAGACCACTGTGAGGAGTAAACTACATAAAGCATGCATCAGTTAGCAGTTCTAGAACGTATTAGATAGTCGCTAGACTTTTTTTTTTTTTTTTTTTAAGGTCAAGGGTAATGATCTACCTGGATGAACTCTGACCTCTGAAAGCCTTAGGGATTGAAGACAGGAAATCAATGGCCCCCCTTGCCCCCCTTTTACCCAGTGTTCTCACCCCAGACCTGCTTCCTAAGATGCAGGAAGGAAGCCTAGCCAATCCATATACTGCTGGGCAGTGTGGTTGCAGGCCCACAGGTCACGGGAACAGAGGGAACACCTGTCTCTGGACAAGTGGCTTGGAGCTCCCCAGCAGGCACACTTGCCACCACTCACAGCCTGCGGTGGGCCAGCCTGGATCCTCCACATCCACCACCTTTACCTCTGTGGTTCCTAAGGAGTTGGTGGTACCCAGGGGGTAGCCGAGGCTTGGGGGCTGGGAACTCTGGGGTTAGGCCCAGGTCTTAGAGGTCTCCTAGGCTGTTCCCTCCCCTACCTGGTCAGGCCACTATGAAACAGATCTCTGGAGAGCAACAGCAGGCAGACTGGACCCTCTCCGCTTGGGGTGTGGTTTAAAGTACCTTTTCAGGGTTCAGCTTCCGGGGCCCTCATGTCTATGTATTTCCACAGTCACCTCCTAGTGTTATCAGGAAAGGAGTGTAGTGTGAGCATGTGTGTCTGAATCTGTCTGTCTCACAGTGGATAGATGGAGGAAGAGTGACATTTTTTCCAAGCCCACCTTGGAAACCAGTCATGCCTCTAGGACCCAGTCTGGACCATGGGTCAGTCCTACCTCAGGCTTTGCTTGTCTGGAAAAGAACTGAAAGTGGCAGGGGACATCCTGTTGGAAGGCTGTGTGGGGCGGTGTTTTTGATCCCCCTCCCCCCAAGCAGCACCCTTCATCCCCACTCCCACTCTCCACCAACAGATCACAGATGCTTGCCGGTGCCCATGCTGGTGCCAAGGCTGTGCCGGTGCCGGCTCCCCAGAGGCCAGGGCCCCAGGCTGTAGTCATAACTGTCATAGTCCCCAGTACTATGTCTTTGCAATCCTGCCTGGCTCACCATCTAGCCCTCAACTGCATTCTAGGCTGCCCTTTGTTCCACTTCCCAGAGTATCCCCCAAATCTGCAAGGGGGCAGCAGGTGACCAGGTCTCTCTCAGACAGGGGAGCCTTGTGGGAGGAAGCAGAGGGAGAAAGAGAAGACAGGACACACATGCAGGAAAGACTGAACACACTGGATGATCCTACTGCCCGGGAGGGAGTGCTAGCTCTTACCTTGTTCTAATTGCCACCCTCACGTCATGCTACAGTTGTGGGCTGCTTGCCCTCTGCCTTGAGGGACAGCCATTCTGATGGCTCTCCAGTTCCATCCTCCTCATCCCTGGCAGCAACAGCCCCAGTGTCCCCAAAGTCACTTTCTTCCTGTTTTTATCTCAGGACCTAATTCCCCTGGCAAGCCTTGTGCGACATGTTGGGCTCCTTAAAGGACCGGCTGGGAGATCGAAGATGCCTTAGGTAAAATGTCTCCCCTTGTTCATTTCAGAGTTCTTTTGGTCAGACGGATCTGCGAGACTTCCCAGGAGAGCACCCTTGGACTCCGCTGGCCCCTGCTTCTTCAGGTAGGTGCATCCTCAACACTACAAACTCCCAAGCCGTCTCTGTGTGTTTGAATGACAAGGAAGAGGTCACTACAGGGTAGCAGGGGCGGGAGCAAGGGCGGGAAAGCTACTGGCCAACCTTTGCACAGGTGGGACCCACAGTAGCAAAATCTGTGGCTGGGACTCTGGTGTGGGGGCTGGGTGAGAGGTAGAGCTCCTTCCGTTCAGTGAGGTCCTCCAGTGTGTTTGATCTTCCTAGATGTATGTCCCCCTTCTCTTTCTTCCTTCTGCATACCTTGTTCTTTCTCTACCTGTGCCTCCTGAAATGTCTAGCGTCTAGAATCCTTGAGTCCTGAGCCTCCTCTCTGTATCTGGAATCTGGTGAAGCGCTGGCTTTGGTAGTTGCAGCAACAGCCCCAGGCAGTGTTGTCTGTTCTCTCTGCTCTCCTGCAACAATCCTGTCTGTTCTGGGTCTCTTGCTGCCAGATCTAGCCTTTCTGTCCAGCCAAGTGCAATGGCTCCCAGCCCCATGCCAGGACACATTGCCCCCCCCCCATGTGAAGGCAGTGCCTCTGCTGTGGTATACCTGCACTGTGCCATGCCTTGGCTCCAGCTGGCTTGCATCACAACCTCTTCAATGAGGTCACATGATGTTGGACTCATCTTGTTGGACTGAACTAACTGGTATTCTTCCCTAGCTCCCATTTAATTCTCTTTTCCCACCAACCCCACAGGATGCTGGGGGCCCAGCTGACCTCAGCTCTGTGGCAACACTATGGTGCAGTAACAGCATCTCCAGTGACCTGGGGTGAAGCCACAAGCACCCTAAACAGCTTCTCCTGTTACCTCATAATGGCATTGGGCCCTGAGACCCTTGCCCACATCTTACAGGCCTGCTATGTTCTAGAGACTTGTAGGAGTCGCTGTAGATGTGGAGTCATCCCATAGGCATGTTCAGTCTTCTGACATCGCAGCACAATATTACAACCACAAAGTTCATGCTTGAGAGACACACAATTAAGTTAATAAAAGCCACCAAACATACAAGCACACATATATACAGACATACACACACACACACACACACACACACACACACACACTCACATACTCATACCTCTTAGGTTTTAGATAAGTTCACACATTTGTGTGGAGCTACATTTATAGCTATCTTTGGCCACACAGGATGCATGGGCAACAGGTTGCACACATCTGTGTAGAGAGAATGCTACCAGACAAGAGTCACTTTCCCCTTTCTTTTTAATTGTTTTGAGATTAATAAGTATTTTAGGGTCTGTTGGGATGGCTCAATGGGAAGACACTGGCCACCAAGCCTGTTAATCCGAGTACACTCTGTGGGACCCACTTGGTGGCAGAGAGAATCAACCCAACCCTACCTTATCTTCTGACTCCCACAAGTCCACCATGTCTGTGCAGTGTACATAACCTTCCCACAGAGGCATGCAAAATAAATAAGGAAAGGTAATTTTGAAAACGTACAAAGAGATCTTTCAGATATGCATAGAAGTGCACATAAAGCATTATATATATTTTTGTTTTGTTTGTTTGTTTTCGAGACAGGGTTTCTCTGTGTAGCCCTGGCTGTCCTGAAACTCACTCTGTAGATCAGGCTGGCCTCAAAACTCAGAGATCTGCCTGTCTCTGCCTCCCAAGTGCTGGGATTAAAGGCGTGCTCCACCACTGCCCAGTGCATTATATATATTTTAATAGAAATGGGTTAGATACCTGCCACTCAAAGAGAGAATATTGTTCCTATATGATGCTATGTATTCCTGTTCACCAACAGGATATCTCTTCTGGAGTTTTCTTTGTTTCTTTTTCCTTTTAATCAAAGTATGTATAGATGGTATATTTGTGTGTATGTGTGTATGTGTGTGTGCCTGCAGGTATCATAATTCACAAGATATGTATATATGGTATATTTGTGTGTGTGTGTGTGTGTGTGTGTGCATGTGCCTGCAGGTATCATAATTCACAAAGTATACATATACAGTATGTATGTGTGTGTGTGTGTGTGAGTGTGTATGTGCCTGCCGGTATCATAATTCACAAAGTATGCATATACAGTATATTTGTGTGTGTGTGTGTGTGTGTGTGTGTGTGTGTGTGTTCCTGTAGGTATCATATTTTACAAGGTATGTATATACGGTATATTTGTGTGTGTGTGTGTGTGTGTGTGTGTGTGTGTGTGTGTGTGTGTGTCTGCAGGTATCATAATTCACAAGTCTAAAATGAGCTGCAAAGGAAGTATCAGTAATCTCACTCTTGTCATGTGGCAGGTCCCAGGAATAGAGACACAGAGCAGCCATCTGTGTGGCTTTCTTTTGGGGGTGACAGTGTCATATCCTTGCCTACCTGCTCCCATTCTTCCTTTGTCACAAAGCTCTTGATGACATTAAAAACAAAAGTAAAGTACCTGCAGCATACATTTGCAGTAGCAGGAGCTGTCGGCATGCCTCAAGGTTGGGACTTCTCCAGGCTTCCCCAGGGAGCCATCACATCCATACTGCCTTATGGCTAGCATTGGAGAGGCGATGTTGGGTGCAGTGAAGCAGACTAATGAGTTTTGAGATTCCACAGGCCTCAGAACCCCCCTTTCTCACCTGGGCCTGGGTCAGAAGCAGACATACATCCCCTCATTCCTATCTGAGAAGCAGGTGCTCATCCCTCATCCCTATCTGAGAAGCAAGTGCTCCATCTGTCATCCCTATCTGAGAAGCAGATGCTCACCCCTCATCCCTATCTGAGAAGCAGGTGCTCACCCCTCATCCCTATCTGAGAAGCAGGTGCTCACCCCTCATCCCTATCTGAGAAGCAGGTGCTCATCCGTCATCCCTGTCTGAGAAGCAGGTGCTCATCCCTCATCCCTATCTGAGAAGCAGGTGCTCATCCCTCATCCCTATCTCTCTGCTATTTTCCTCCTGACCTTGCCTTGAGTCAAAGAAGCCACTCAGACATATAATGAGAGGGTTCACAAGAACTAAGAGATTGAGTCCAAGAGCATTTTAGAGAGATCTAGAGTGTCCTAGAGTCAGCTCTGAGCCTCACAACAGTCAGAGGCAGTAAGCAAAGCCAGAGGCCAAATTTACTAATGGAAAAGAAAGGTCAGCCATTTCCCGAGAAGGGCGTACCAGCGTTCCCTGTCTTTCCCTTTTCCTCAAGTGTGAAATCCATGTCTAGCTGATAATGCCCACTTATAGAATCCATCTCCGAAAACAAAATTAGCTAATTGGTCATGACTCACATCGCTCGGAAGGGCATCCAAACTCACACAAAGTGCACCGGAAACAAAGAGAGAAAGACGGCACTAAGGACGCGGAGCCCTGGGCTGCCTGGCTGCGAGGAGCAGGCTCTCTCAGGACAAGAGCTCGGGTGTACTCACCTTTGTTCTTCCCCTGTTCCTTCTGGAGGCCACACTGAGTAAGACGCTGGCTCTGATCTGCCTGTGCAGGTCAGCTGGGTGGGAGCCTGTGCTGAGGGCCTGTGCACACATTTCTAAAGATCACTCCCAAAAGCAGACCGTCTCTCCTGGTGAGGACAGTGGGGTACAGGGATGCTCACTGCCTCTCCCAAAGGAGCTGGCAGGCTTAGGGTTTGAATGCGATGTGATCCTGAGCCTTGTTCTTTCTGTCTTGGCGAGGACAGCCATGCAGCAAGGGCTCCGAAGAACTCCCACTTTACTGTCTCCAGGAAAACTCTCCACCAAAGAACTGCCACCCACTTTCTACCAGGAAGGGAAGAGTGGCTAGCTACAGCTGGCATTGACTCTCACCGTGTCTGTGGCCTGCCTGCTGTTCTTACAGGGATGGAGGCGATGGCAGCCAGCACTTCCCTGCCTGACCCTGGTGATTTTGACCGGAATGTGCCTCGGATTTGTGGAGTGTGTGGAGACCGAGCCACGGGCTTCCACTTCAATGCGATGACCTGTGAAGGCTGCAAAGGTTTCTTCAGGTGAGTCCCTTCCCAGAGGGAAGGAAAAGAGAGAGGCAAAGAGGAAAAGAGAGAGTCCCTTCCCAGAGGGAAGGAAAAGAGGAGGGCCCCTACACTTTCTGTGGAACATGGTGGCTCTCCCAGTTACCGCAAGCAACAGGGTCTTTTCTCTTTAGATCCCCTCCATTCCACTGTGTCCTCTGATCCCCTAGACACTGCCTTTCTGAGGTGGTTATTTCTGTTCACTAACCCTTGACCCACCGCACTGACGCATGTCTGTGTCCTTCAAAATGAACGTCCTCCTTGCTGAGGGCTACAGCTTCCTCATTTAAAAGCCAGGCATGTCTTTGGGGAAGCCCCAGAATTTGGTCTTTCTGCTTGCCCCTTCATCCCTCTAAACTCTTTCGTGGAACGAGAGAGAGTATATAGCCTTCAATGGTTACCAAACCAAATCTGTGCTGGGCTCTTCACCCATAGTCTGCTTTACCCGGGTGAACCAGTGGCAGCTTGCCAGTCACTATCAGGGGAGTACATCATTCCTGTTAGGTCAGTCAGGGACAGTGTCTCCTCCAGCACTCTTTTTTCTTTCTTTCTCTTTTAATTTATTATTTATTCTTCTCTCATACACCACATCCAGACTGCAGTTTTCCTCCTTCTCTCCTCCCAGCCCCTATCCTCACCTCTACTTTTTTTCCTGGTCCACTCCTCCTCTGGTTCCCTTCAGAAAATGACAGGCCTCCCAGGGATATCAACCAAGCATGGCATATCAAGTTCTAGTAGTCTTCTTATATGAGCCCAGGACTGCAGACACAGACTACATGTGGACAGTGTTGGGAAGGTCCAAAGATGGCCTTCCACAAAGCCAGAGATGGAGGCTTAGAAAGGATGAGAGGAGGGGATTTGGGAAGCAGGAAGTTTGAAAAATTAGCATTCAGCTTATATTGGAAAGAGAATGTTCCAGAAGTAACTCCCTGGGACGTAACTAGTGACTGCAGGTGGATAGACAAAAACAAAACAAAACAAAACAAAAAAAACAAAAAACAAAAAAACAAAACCAGGGCATTGTCAGGAAAGGCAAGAGCAAATCAAGTTCAGAGCCAGACGACCAAGCTCATCCTGGCAGTCCGAGGTGGTAGGAAGTGGTGGGAAGTGGTGGGAAGTGGTAGGAAGTGGTAGGAGGTGGTAGGAGGTGGTAGGTAAGCTCACCTGGCCTAGGGAGAGACAGAGTCTGCATGCAGATGCCTAGTGTGGGACACTCCTCTATCACAGGGGTCTGACTCACGTATCCTTTACTCGGGAGCCAGTGTTCCATGGCCTGGAGCAATTTTGATCTCTGGGCACTAGGGTTTCTGTTGGTGCTAGTTACCTATTTGGCCTGGCACAGGCTCCCCTCTTGGCTTCCCAGAAAGCTGCCTAGTTAGGGAACTAGACCAAGAGTGTCACTGACTTATTGTCTCAGTAGTCACATCTGTCAGACCTCATGGCGGTGTGAAGCCCACACTGCTGGAGGGTAGGTCTTCCAGAGTTCAAATCCGATGTGCCAGGTGTCACCTGGACTCCTCGCTGCCAGGGCAGGTGGGGCAGGCACCTATGGAGAGACAAAGGAGAGTCTAGGTGCACGCTGAGACCAACACCGTCGTAAAACTGGTCAGGAATGCATTGAGTGTTGTCCGTGCCATCAGTTTTAATGCCCACCTCTCTTAATCATTCTGAACACCCCTGTGTTTCAGCTAACCGACTCTAAACATGTGCCCACATTTGAGATTTAATGAGATGATATGCAGAAAGTATAGAATATAGGGTGGCATATGACTTTTCAGCCACACAGGCCAATGCTAATTCCCCTTGGTGGAATTCTACCCAATAAAAGTTTCTATAGCCAGCCGGGTGGTGGTGGTGCACACCTTTAATCCCAGCACTTGGGAGGCAGAGGCAGGTGGATTTCTGAGTTCGAGGCCAGCCTGGTCTACTGAGTGAGTTCCAGGACAGCCAAGGCTACACAGAGAAACCCTGTCTCAAAAAAAAAGAAAAAAAAAGTTTCTATAGCCATCTCCAAATACCCATCCTGGTATGTTTTCTTTCAAGCACTCACCCACCAAATTTGAATGGACATAAACCTAGGAGTTGCCACACTTGAGACTCACTAGAGATCCCATGTCACCAATCTCTAACTATGATGCTCCAACTGCTCTCGGAGCTGTTTCATTCACTGGTGGAGATCCTTCTCCCAACTCATCTCTCTTCTCCCTATCTGCCTTTTCCTCTGGGACCCAGCTGTGGAAAGTGGAACCCTAAGGGGCGACTTGGATGATCAGGATATAGCGAAGCTCCGTTTCTCACTAGAGGAGACCTAACTCCGATGCATTCGATTGATGTCCTCAGAGAGATCACTGTGGCTTTCCTTGAATTACGTTTGGTCTATAAATAAATGTAAATAAATTTATATAGATGTAGGTGATACTCATCGTGTGTGAGTCCCATATTTGAAAATGTTCCCAGCTACCAAAATTTACCAGAACCAATCCTTGCCACACGTGAGTTGTCATTTATGGACGGTACAGAGCTGAGTCACCTGGCACACACCCTCTCGGGAAAGGCTGAGCAAGGACACCATGCTGCTTTCTGTTCTAGCTCTTGCTCTACACAAACATCTTTGTGTTCTTGTCATCCCCCTCCTCCCACCCCCGTAGACCTGGAGAGATGCTAGACAAGTGCTCTACCTCTGAGCTACCTCTCCCACCACAGCATGCTTTTGGCTGTCTACCGACTTACTTCTGTGTTGTCCTTTTTGGAATTTTTTTTCTAGTTATTGGTGGTTTTGTTACTTAAAATGGTTCCTAAGTTTAGTACTAAAGTGTTGTGTACTGTTAAAATCCAAGAAGCCGTGAATTCGCCTTGTGGAGAAACCATATGCATGAGGTAAAATTTCATTCCCTTTGTGAGCAACGTAGTTTGTTGGTAGCTCATTGCTAATAAACCAGCCCTGTACGTATTTCAACAAGAAGACTAGATAAAGAGCATACATAAATCAAGATGATGAAAATGTTGTAACTCAAGCCCCTCAGGCGACAGCGCATCATTCCGGACTCCAGGGTTTACAGTGGCTTTGGAGATGGATCACTGCCTACCCTCCTTTCTCCCCCTCACAATTCATATAGTTGCCCAAATACTCCATAGACTTAGATCTGCCTATACCCCAAGAGGCGGCTGGAACCTTCTCTGTTAGACACAGCCTCCCGGAAGCTAGATTGAGAAACAGTTCATTGTCTCCTTTTTGCCTTCCCCCATCCTATTAATATCTATTGACAAAAAAACCATGTTGGCTGGCGGTGTAGCTCAATGGCAGAGTGTGTGAGCATCTTTTACGAGGCCCTAGATTGAACCTCAATCCTGCAATCAAACAAGCAAACAAACAAAAGCTCTGTGAAGCTGAGTGCTGTGAGCTCCAAAATAGGAAAAAAAAATATGTTTTCATTTGCTGGCACCGTTGTCCTCGGTGGCCTTGTTGATTATGGGTCTTCCAGAGCACAGTGGGTGAAAGGCAGGCGGGTGAGGATCCAGGAACACAAGGAGCGGCTCTGCTTTCAGGAACATCGTCCGCTCTTTCGAGCTCTTCTAAGAATTTGTTGTGAAGGAAGCAGAGAAATGGGGAACTGTTCAGCTGGTTCAAACACAAAGTTCGTAAATGAAGTCAAGTGGCTAGAAAAGGTGGCCTTCTGCGGGCACAAGTCTCTGACTCACTGGGAAGTCCTTGCT
>JADRCD010222977.1:0-12186 GCA_019843815.1 Montemys delectorum
TCAAAGGAAAACTCTCTGCCTATTCGTACATCAGTCTAGAAATGCTGCCAAAGCAGTTCATATACCAAGTTCTTCTACATAAGGTGTGCCCACTGACATGTCTGAGTGAGCCATTTCCCATGCAAGTGCAGGGTAAACTACAAGGGCAATCTCATTGAGTATTTCCATTTTGCAAACTAGATAAGTGCTATTGGATACTATCTCATTTGCTCCAATATCAACTTCCTGTGCTTCCCTATGTGCTCAGGAATCACAGAATAAGTCTAAGATGATTATAAGTGAAAGCAAGAAAGTTTAAAAAAAAAAAAAAGAACTATTATAGAATATATTCCAAAACTAAGTATGAAGAACAGAGTTCTCTTCTCCAACAAGGGCAATCGATCTTTGCCATTAAAAACCACAAGGCCCATGGAAAAGCACTGGGAAATGTCTTCCTTTAACCGTTGAACCCTACATATTCACGGCTGGAAATGATTATTTTCTAAATTTAGTTAAAATATAAATACATTGTTTCTTCCATCCCTCCTTCCTGCCACTCCCATCTCCAGCTCCTCTCCCAAATTATCAACCTCTCTATCTTTAACCATACATACATACATACAACATGCATCATACACACACACACACACACACACACACACACACACACACACACACACAGCACATAAAGCAGTAGAGCAACCTGCTCGGTCGCTTCAGTGTTGCCTGTATGTGTATGCTTCTAGAGCTGACCACTCAGTACTGGATAACCAATCAGGAAACTCATTGCTGGGGAAGAGTTCTTCCTCTCTCAGCCATCATTAATTACCTGTAGCTCTTGAGCTCACATGATCTCCCACCCCTGCAAATGGTTCAGAAAGGGCTCCCATTCTCTGGAGGATCTCCTGGGCAGCGTTTCTTAGTCCTGGAACTTTAGCACACCATAAAGCTTACTAGAATTTACGATTTGCCATCTGTCTTTATCAACTCAAATGTATCTTTAGTGCTAAAATTAACAGCTACAAGAATTAGGTTGGTAAACTTCCTTTATATGTAAAATAACTTTTAAGAGTGCGTGTGTGTGTGTGTGTGTGTGTGTGTGTGTGCACGCGCGTGTGCCTGTGTCTGTGTCTGTGTGTGTCTGTGTGTGTGCCTGTGCCTCTTCCTCTGTAAGGTACCTCCGTGGGCATGAGTCTCCAAGCATATGCAGAGGCCAGAGGTTCATTATCTTTTTTTTTTTTTATTAGATATTTTCTTTATTTACATGTAAATTTTTCCTTTCCCAGGTTCCCCTCCAAAAAACAAACAAACAAACAAAAACAACAAGAACAAACCCCTTTTGCCTCCCCCCTCCCCATGCCTGCCACCCCACCCTCTCCCACTTATTGGCCCTGGCATTCCCCTATACTGGGGCACAAAACCTTCACAAGGCCAAGTATCTTTCTCAACCAAGTTTGCATCTTATTGTTTTGTAAAAGAGTCTATCTCTGAACCCACAACTCACTAGTTGGTTAGATTGTCCGGCCCGCAAGGCCCAAGGACCCTCACATTTCTACCTCACTAGTGCTGTTGTGCTTGGATTTACATGGGTCCTCACATTTATGCAGCTAGCACTTTACCAGCTTTACCCATCTTCCTCGTCTGGAGCATGGCTTTTCCTCTTAATTTTTAATAATCGAATCCTATATTTTCCACAAAGTGAAATGTTTCACATATTCAGCCCAAGCTAATTTTTTCTCCAGCCAGTGTATCACTCAAAGTTAGCAACATTCATAAAAAAATTAAGTACATTTTCCTTGTTAAAGAACTCAGCATCCTCACACATGGCAATGGAAGAGAGGGGCGTTTGATGCCCAGTGGCCAGGATGACAGCTGTGGCAAGCTTCGCTGGCTCTATTTCTAGTCATTTGTCTAATCTTTGGGGAGATTCTTGCGTTCCATCCCCTTTCACTATACCGCATGACACAGCTGGTTAGAAACGGAGCGCATAATGGATATTTCATACCAATACCACATAGACCATAAAAATAAAGCGGCCCTGCTATAACTTAAAATAGTGTGACACCCAAACCACCAAGCTAGCGATTTCTAGAAGGGAACCAACACACACTGCAAATGTCACCCAGTTCCTACCCTTTTGTTTAATGCATGCTTATTCAAATGGCACTTTAAATGATTCTGTTCACAGCTTGCACCTTGGTAGGGGGAAGGGGAGGGGCCGAGAGGGAAGGAGGGCTGAGGGATAAAGCAAAGCCTGATTTATTCAACTCCTAGGAGGAATGTCTCCCCTCTCTGCAGGATTAAGTAACAAATGCAACCTACTCAAAGAGGTGATTGAATCTACTTGCTAACTCCCTTCCTGGAAGCCCAGGCAACATGTCTGTTGTTCTAAACTCACAGTGTGCATCCGCAAATAGTGAGTTATAGTAGTAGTAATTACTCAGATGGACTTTTAAAGTAATATTTGTTAGTAATCAGCACCAGTAAGCTCATAAACCAGTGACGAAGCATCTAGTAATGATTGTAAAGTTCTACAGCCTTAGAACCTTTTCTCTGTGCCAAGTATCCTTAATTTCCTTAATTCCACAAGGCATGGTAGCACACACCTGCAATCTGGCCACTCAGGAGGCTGATGGAGGCCTATCACAAATTCAAGTCCAGCCTGGGCTGTATCGTAGACATTGTCTAAAATAAATAAATAAATAAATAAATAAATAAATAAATAAATTTTTTAAAGGATTTTGCTCATTCTTCAGAATATTGCTTTACTCTAATTGCATCCATACTGCAGCATCAGACAATGAAATATAAAATTAAAGTGTCTCTCTCTATTCCATGGTGCTGATCTCGCCCATGTGCCTATGATCCCACAAAGCCTGGGGTTGGCTGTCACGCCCCTTGTGGCCTAGGAGCAGCCACAGCGGGGAAGCCTGCGGATTATTCAGCTGTTATTCTGTGCTTTAGTCCTTTCTGTGTTTATCAGCATGTAGGGACTAAAAGTAAGCCAGAAATGAATGTTGCCCTGGGCTATTTTGCCTCTCTTCCCATCACGTGACCACAGTGGAATCCAGTGCTGATCCTGGTAGCTGTGCTTTCGTGTGTGAACCTCTGCAACATAGCTCCATTTTTTTCCCCCAATGCGCCAGTGACTCTGGGTCTGCATTGTATTCAATGATCATGCCTTACTACCAATCCTGTAACATCTGAAGTGTTCAAAAAGATACAACTTAGCAGTTAAGTAACCCTGGATTGGGTTGGCAAGATGGCTCAGTGTTTCAGAGCACTTGCTCTTGCAGAGGACTGGGGTTCAGTTCCCAGTATGCACATGATGCCTCAGAGTTCTTCATAACTCCAGGTTCAGGGATCTGATGCTTTCCGCTGGCCGCTAAGGGCCCTGTTCAAACACACGCACGCACGCACGCACGCACGCACACTGTAAGACCCTGCCGAGCCTTAGCTTACCAGAGAACCCCTGAGTGAATCACGTGGAGCCTGATCGATGCAAAAAGCAAGAGGATTTTTAATGTTCCAGTGCACAGGGGCTGTTCCAGACCCTAAGGAGAGGTGGCGACCCTGCACAGCTTGTTCAGTGAGCTTTTATACAATTTTCAGGACAGCAGCCACTAGACATAATGTGATTGGCAAAACAGTGTGACTTTTTAAACTCATTGGTCTTCAGGGAATGAGGTGGCAAGGACTTCCCTTGTCTGAAGGTGGGCGAAGGTCCACCCTACAGAGTGTATCCCCACCCACAGGTTGGTTCTCACCCTGTGGTCTGAGGAATGTTAATTAGCCTCTCCCTTCTCCCTTCTGGAGAGTTCCACCACCTTCCCAAAGTTCCTGAGCTTATCTCATTAAGCTCCACAGAAATTCCTAGCCTCCCGGTGTTTTTCTGAGATGTCCCTGTTTACTCGGTTCTTACAACACATGCGTAGGTAAACACACATATAAAATAAGGGTAAATAAAAGTTTTTTTAAAACTAGCCATTAATAACATGTTTATAAACTCTTTGGTGATCATTTCAGTTATGCTTATATGATATAAAGATGACATCCGAGAAGAGTGTGTGTGCATGTGTGCGGGTGTGTGTGTGTGTGTGTGTGTGTGTATGTGTGTGAGAGAGAGAGAGAGAGAGAGAGAGGAGGGAGGGGGAGAGGGAGAGACAGAGGAAAAAAGATACAGAGAGAGCAGAAGAAAGAGGGAGGGATAAGACATTTTAATTCCTTAGATTTGTAATGATTGTAAGTTGGGCTTTTTCTAAAGATTGTTTCAATTATGTATACATGAGTATATCTCTGTGTGTGTATGTACACATGAGCACAGTACCTATGGAGTGCAAGAAAGTCAAGTTCCCCAGAGTGTTTGTGAGCCACCTGACATGGGTGCCGGGAACTGAACTCCGGTCCTCTACAGGAGCAGTACATGCTGTTAACTACTGAGGCAGCCCCCCCTCAAACCCACAGTTTTTAAATAACCAAAGTGGGAGAATATCTAGGAGGCCTTTTCCACAAGGTTCTGGTGAAAAATGGCACTTTTGCGTCGATTTCTTAACGAGCCAAATGAAAAGCATATAAGGCAACATTTGTCAACAATACTTAAATAATGCCATTTCTTTAATCTTCTTTAATCCTAAATATGTGACAAGACCAACTCAAGGATTTGGGTCCCCACAAGCTGTGGTAGCTAGAGCGTGCTTAGTTGCTCTAATCTCCTCAGAGCCCCAAAATAACAAAGCAAATCCTTTTCCCTTCATCCAGTTACAGGTCAGAAGTCAAAGCAAGGCAAGATGTGAAACCAGACATCCGGCAGCCTCCCTTCACGGACTACAGGCAGCCCCCGCTGGACTACAGGCAGCCCCCAGGAGGGGACTACTCGCAGCCCCCACCCTTGGACTACAGGCAGCACTCCCCAGACACCAGGCAGTACCCTCTGTCAGACTACAGGCAGCCACAGGTACTTCTGCTGGAGACCGTGAGGTCCCCACCAAGACTTTCTGATGTACAAGGAATGCTATAGAAGTGAGGCAGAAATGACATCCTGCTGGAGCCGAGAGCCAGAACTCTGGTACTAGTCTTGCTATCAGGGTCAAGCCTGCACCTCCAGAACTTCAAGGCATGGATAGATCTTTTCCAGAATAAAGCAGAACAGTTAGTTCATCCATGAACCTGTCAGGAGTGAGTGGGCAGTCATGATGAACTAATCCTTGATGATAATTAACCAGCCAGCTCCAAGAACATACATAGCCTTGGCAACTGTCATTTATTTTTAAGCTTCTGCTAGACCCCCGTGATACTGCTAATGCAGAAAATTTTACATTTTCCAGCCACTGGGGAGGGGTTCAGACCCATAATTTCTAAATAGCCTCCTGCCCCCCATTATGTGCCAAAGCCAAGGGTAGCTTTACAATCTACCCAGCAGCCACTGCAGTTGCCAAAAAGCCCCTGTGCACACAACAAAGGGCTCAGCTGCTTTCATTATTGGCTGTGGTAGACATACCACCTGAGACTCCCTTGACCTGTCTGAATTCCATTTCCTCAAGGCTAGGCCTCCCTTACAGGCCAAGGTCAACCTCTACGAAAGGTATCAGGACCAGAGCTCAGTATCTAGTAAGCAGTCATTACTTGGTAACTAAGTAATAGGTACCAAGGGCAATTTCCACTCCATCAGGTTATATTGTATCCCATTATTAAATTAAGGGCAACTTTATCCCCAAAGTGTCTAAGTAGATTGCTAGCCAGGAAGTCTCACACACAGTACCTTTTCAGGGATAGGCAAGCTGACTCCAACTTGATGTTCAGCAGCCTGTACAATGAAGGATACAGTCAGAACCCCATTCAAGTTCACTCTTTAGCTCAGAGAACTACTTTACGCTTCCAGAGATGTATCACTGATTGACAGATGTATCTGTGGTACTAACAGTAATGAATGAGAAGATTCAGGAGAGATGACGTCATTCAGATCCATAGGCTGTAAGTGCGAGATGATCAAGCGAGCCACTGAGAGCTGTACTGCTCGTTTTAACTGAGTTCAGTGATCTAACCTACTTGAACCTTCGGAGCTATGCCTTGCTTATCCAATACTTGTAAAATCAGGAGGAGTCTTCCAGCACCTTGTCATTTGAACACATTAGCTCTAGGGGGAGGGGACAGGAAAAATGACCATGGAGGTCCCTCAGATGCTAAATTGTTCCATGTCCCATTTTCTCCCCACTCCCAAAGGATTTTGATTATTTCACTGTGGACATGGAGAAAGGAGCCAAAGGATTTGGATTCAGCATTCGCGGAGGAAGGGAATACAAGATGGATCTGTACGTGTTGAGATTGGCAGAGGATGGACCAGCCATAAGGAACGGCAGGATGAGGGTAAGATGCCTCGCGGTACAGAGCTCCTTGATCTTAATGAGAACCCCACTGTGGTGGTAGGAAGACGCTAAGGCGTGCTCTCAGACAAGCACCTTTACCCTTTCTTTTTCATAAGCTGATCTCTAAAGATTTGGTCAAACACTTATAAAGAATTACAGTAGCCAGCTGGGGGCGGTGGTACATGCCTCTAGTGCCAGCACGGGGAGGCTGAGACAGGAGGATGATGAATTCAACCATGGCCATAGTAACTCTGAGGCCACTCTGGGCAATATAGTATGACTCACACTCTCAAAAACACCAAAGAGATTAAAAAACTACAATGTTTCTTGTTTTTCTGCTTGTAAATGTCCACCAATTGATAAACCTCAACATACTGGTATTTTTCTCAAAAGAAAATAAAAGAAAAAGGACAGAAGAAGAAATAATTTGAAGTGAAGACAAGCTCTATTATTCTTGTATGGTTCAGTGATTTCATTTCCGTGGAGGTTGAATCTTTCAAGATTTATCTCCCCATTTATGATTCTCCCCTCCACGCACATTATTAATCAAATGGCCTTACGTCTCTCCGGAAATGTTTCCTTTTTATTGACTGGCCTTTGGGCTTTGATATTGGACAGCTGGACACAATAGGAGAAAGGGAATTTGGCTTCTAGCACATAAGTTGTCCTTAAAAATTGGAGCAATTAGACACTTTCAATTTGAGCTCAAGTTGAAGACGGATGTTTAATGTAACAGTCACTCTCGGCTAAGTGATTGATGGGGTAACTCATTCTACATCAACAGGTGCAAGACAAACAATAGCTTATAACCTGAGCCACAAATGGCACGAGCATCCACATAGTAAAATTTAATTCTTCTTGTACATCTAGACTTCATCCTTATCATCCTTCCTTGCTTTTTAAGTTCATACAGGTAAAATCTCTGTGACATGGAAATCCTTGTACTGAGCCTTGCCAGTCAATTGCCCTGGGGAAATAAATACACCTGCTATTCACTCCTACTACCTAGTCTAGCTTCTATCATTCTCTTTCCAGTGTCAAAGACCAATGCAAAAGCAGACAGAGTACAAGTCACATCTCCCTCCCTCCTCTGCAATCCTCTGATAACTGGGAGATTGTGGAGGTAGAATTTTACCCCAGACAGGACACGATCCAGATAAAGACAGTCTCTGCCCTGATCCAATACTACCCTATGTTCCCTGCCAGAGGTATCAGTGGGAGAGGTCTCCACGTGGCTTCTTGCCTCTAGTTTCTCTCCAAACCAGAATGGCAAATTATTTTTTTTATAGAATTATGTTTATTTATTTATGGCAGAAATGTGAACGTGCCACAGAATGCATATAGAGGTCAGAGGACAGTCTGTGGGAGTTGGCTCTCTCCTCCCACTATATGTGGTGTGAGGATTGAAGTGGGTGGTCAGGCTGGCCGGTAAGTACCTTTACCCGCTGAGCTACATGCCCGGGCCAGAACTGCATTCAGCTCACGAGTGATTAAATAAAATGAAATTCACCTTCACAATGCCAAGCGATGTCAGCATAGTACAGAGATCATGAATGAAATGACCAGAGCCTTCTGAGGTAAGGAAGAAGCACCCCCATCGCACCCCTACTTCCTCCCCATGACTTTAGAGGTTCCCACATTTTAAACCAAGTCTAAGTGAGTCACCACTGGGTACATACCGTACTCCCAATCATAGAAGCCTAAATAGAGAGCAAAAACTGTTAGAGTCTCAACACTAGCCATGTCTAGCAGTGGTTCTCGGCACAGGCTATGTTCCCTAGTCTCAGAATGTGGCCGTATTTTGGGTCTGCAGAGTTTAAGGGCACAGCTGTGCTTAATCATAGCACCTATGTCATAATTCACAGATACATTTAAATCACTTCAGGAGGGACCACGATCAATCGATAGTTGTATGACTTACAGTTAGATTATTTTAAATTAATGTGTTAACTGGATAATACATAAGTTTTTGGATAGGAAAATCAATAATAAAGTTACTCAGGGACCCTTTTCTCAGTTTATTACAAGATTCCATTTTGACATTATTGGTGTCCAGATGCATACGAAACTTAAATATCTGTGTCAACCAGGCTTTACAAGGCCTCGTCAACCTCTCATGAATTATGACTTGGCTTATAATTTCTAAGACTCCTGAGACAACGAGGTGAGCTAGACATTCATGAACTGCCACCAAAAACTAGCTCAAAAAGAAAAGCTAGTAGTGAAGTTCTTCCCAGCCTTTGAGCTACTATAACACATTTCCACCATATTAACATGATTTTGTCACCTCAAATTTCAGTTTAACATTTTTGCTCACACATGCACATGTGCACATGCACACACAATCAAATTCATTTGGTAGAGACTATGTATATTTCCCATTTTTATTATCAAGAACATCCCAAGGAAAAACTCTAGTGAATTGTTTAATAGAAGCTACGATTTAGCCTGACAAAATGAAATTGTTCAGATCCAGCTACCAAAGAGCTGGGTGATTCTATAACGTGAGTTTGGTGCTGTGCCTTAGGTTTGGGAGATGGATAGTATGAATTCTAGATAGTTTATTTTACCAGATTTGAGCATCTGCTTTTGAGACTCCTATTCCTGGTCATTTGTGTTAGTCTGGTTGTAGGCACATGATAATTTTTGGGTAAGGACACAGGGAAACCCAGGAAAAATGCTAACACAAAGTGGGGACATCATCTACTGAGGATCCTGGGACGCTATGGTACCCATCTTTTATTTTTAGGGTGTTTCTAGGCACCCAAGCGGCACCAAGACAAATGATGATCTTCATGGAACAGTTGAAGAGCGGCGGGTAGATGGAGTAGGAAGGCAGTCCCCAGTACCTGCTCTCCCTGGCTACCTGCAGCCATGTGGATTATTCTGGCAGACAGCTTTAGCAAATCAGGCTATTAGAGAAATTAGTTCTAACATAGTTGGGAAGGATAAAATCTTCATAACTAATGAGTAACTCTCTGGAACAAAGTTCTTAGAAATATAACCTCATTAAAAACTGAAACTAAGTAGAAAACCATGGGCAAAGGAAAACGAGCACACAAAATAGCTTTCCGGTGATGCTCGGTGAAGCAGAGTGTAAGAAATTCCGAGATAAATATGAGACATTTGGCGGGAGGGAATGATAGTTCTGAGCGCTTAATAAAGATCTGGCAGCAAACTGAAAGAGACTCCGAACGGAGAATGAGATGGCTCTGTGGAAGGTAGATGGGAGCAGAGGGTGGGTGCGTGCTAACGTGCAGGCTTCGTGTCCACAAACACGGGGAAGAAGGCAAAATTCTTCTAGCTGTCAAAGGAGTATAATACAGTCCATGTCTCTGCGAGACGGACTTTCTAACTTCATCGGAAGCCATGTTCCATTTGCATGTGCATACTAACAGTTCACACTAAAGTCTGCCTAGAGTGGGCTTCAGAGTGACCCGGTACCTCAGCTGGTTGAGCAGTGTACAAGAATGACCATCCTATCCTGGTTTCTTGTTTTCTTAACCAAAAGTATCATTCACTGATTTAAACTTCTTTTGAATTTGTTGATTTTCTTCCTGGTCCAAAACATCTAGCTTGAGGCTACAGAATATGTACTTAAACACAGCATATTCTATTTTATATTTTGTTGTTATTAAATACAGAACCATTTGTGAAACTATTTCCAACGTATGTGGCAGAAATAAATACTAATGAGGTCTCTGCTTTAAAAAAAAAGAAAAAAGAAAAAAGAAAAAAGAAAACCCAGAACATCACCAGTCCCTCATGTCTCCATCCTTCCTACCTTCCCACAGAGATGGAAGGAGCCACCACCCTAAATAAAGAAGCGCTTGACATTCCGTCTGGTGTTTCCATATATGCAGATTTCATTTTGCACACTTTGTGAACTTTATATACATGACTCACGATGCTCATGTTCCTGTGGTTCCTTTTTTTATACATTATGTTCAGGAGACTCATCCAAGTTGGTGGATTTATTTTTACTGCTGTGAACTTGCCATTGGGTCAAAAATCCTACACTCTACGTTGTCATCTGTTTTCCTGTCCTATGGGCATCTGAAATTTCCTCTGTCAATGGATCTTGGTTATAACTAAGAAAATTCTTGAACATCCTCCAGCTCCATATGTGCAAGACTTTCTCCAGACTAGAGTATTACTGGACAGATACATATGTACTTGGCGCGCGCGCACACACACACACACACACACACACACACACACACACATACACGTACACATACAAGCACACACACCCATATCCCAGTGACCATGTCAAACTATACATGCAAGAACCAATGTCTTCATACTTGCAGAACGTGTGTTCCCACCTTCTAAATGCTCACTCTAGTAAACAGAAATGACACATGGCCTGGTACAGTTTCCATGTCTGTGTGTGCACACACGGGTGCATGTGCACCTCTATGAGCATGCAGGTGGAGGCTGGGGGGTCTGCACTGTTTACCTCTACTGCTCTCCATCTGGCTTCCCTCTCATTTCTGAATGTTGCATTGCATTTCACTTCTCGTGTATGAGTAACCTAGTAGTACAGCACACACATGGGGCTCAGAAGGCAGCTGGGGAAGTCTCTTCTCTCCTATCACTGTATGTGTCCTGAGGATTGAACCCAAGTCTTCAGGGTTGGTGGCTGTCACATTTGCCCTCTGAGATAACTAACAGGCCCTCCCCACATTATCATTATTATTATTATTATTATTATTATTATTATTATTATTGAGACAGCTTCTCTATACTGGTTGAGCTAGACGCCTTGATTCCACATGATGTTCATTATCTTTTCTTATTGGACTTGGGCATCCCTTCTTAAAAACATATCTTTTTTTTCATTTACTGTTGAATATCTGCGCTCTCCTAGTGTGACAAAAATCTCTTATTCCAGTTTATGCATTGTAGTTCTTTGCTTTCCTGATATGTTTTTGATAAAGAGAATTCTTGATTTTAATAACTTTTCTTCATAGTTATTCTTTCTAAGTATTCCTTAAGAAATAATTTCCTGGGGCTGGTGAGATGGCTCAGCTGGTAAGAGCACTGATTGCTCTTCCAAAGGTCATGAGTTCAAATCCCAGCAACCACATAGTGGCTCACAACCACCCATAATGATATCTGACACCCTCTTCTGGTACGTCTGAAGACAGCTACAGTGTACTTATAATAAATAAATAATAAATAATAAATAAATCTTAAAAAAATAATGAGAAAGATTTATAAAAAAAAAAGTATACCATATGTAATTTAAATATTAAAAAAAAAAAAAGAAATAATTTCCTGGCAGCCAGTACCACAACACCCAGAGGAAGCTCCACTCCCAGGCACTCTAAAACTCTCAAGATCAGAGGTGAGGAGGACCCAACATCTGTCCCAACACCTGGAGTAACTGGGACCTGCGGAACCAGGCACACAGGAACTCTGCCAGCAGAGTGGCTCGGGTTCCTTCCGGTCTCTCTGGGCTGGTGTCCTGAGTGGACCTTGGGCGCAAGCTCTACAGCCAGTCCCACAACCCCAGAGGAAGCTGCTGTATTTCCAGGTACTCTAACAAGCCCAAGGTCACAGGATCCCAGAATCACAGGGTCACAGAGACTGCCTGACTCTGAGGAGTTTGATACAACCAGGATCACAGGAAGGACTGACTCCAGTCAGATTTAGCAAGGGCAGGTAGCACTAGAGATATCCAGACGGCAGGGGGCAACCATAAGAAAATAAACAACACAAACCAAGGTTACTTGGCATCATCAGAACTCAATTTTCCCACCATAGCCAGTCCTGGACACACCATCACACCGGAAAAGCAAGATTTAGATCTAAAATCACTTATCATGATGATGATGCA
>JADRCD010222978.1:0-19910 GCA_019843815.1 Montemys delectorum
TTTTCGAGACAAGATTTCTCTGTATAGCTCTGGCTGTCCTGGAACTCACTCTGTAGACCAGGCTGGCCTCGAACTCAGAAATCTGCCTGCCTCTGCCTCCCAGGTGCTGGGATTAAAGGTGTGTGCCGCCACCTCCTGGCCTTTCTGTTGTTTTTGTTGTAAGAGGTGGAATTAGGTTTGTGTGGGTTTGTTGAAAGACTACTTTCTTGCTTCTTCTAGGGTGTAGTTTTGTTTCTTATGTTGGTGTTTTCCATCTATTATCCTTTGTAGGGCTGGATTTGTCCAAAGATATTGTGTACATTTTGTTTTGGAATATCTTGTTTTCTCCATCTATGGTAATTGAGAGTTTTGCTGGGTATAGTAGCCCAAGCTGGCATTTGTTCTCTTAAAGTCTATATGACATCTGCCAAGGATCTTCTAGCTTTCATCGTCTCTGGTGAGAAGTCCTGTGTAATTCTGATAGGCCTGCCTTTATATGTTACTTGACCTTTTTCCTTTACTGCTTTTAAAATTCCTTCTTTGTTTAGTGCATTTGGTGTTTTGATTATTATGTGATGAGAGGAATTTCTTTTCTGGTCCAGTCTATTTGGAGTTCTATAAGCTTCTTGTATATTTAGATCTGAATCTTGCTTTTCCAGTGTGATGGTGTGTCCAGGACTTGCTATGGTGGGAGAATTGGGTTCTGATGATGCCAAGTAACCTTGGTTTGTGTTGTTTATTTTCTTACGCTTGCCCCCCCCCCATCATCTGGTTATCTCTAGTGCTACCTGCCCTTGCTAAATCTGACTGGAGCCTGTCCTTCCTGTGATCCTGGTTATATCAGAACTCCTCTGAGTCAAGCTGTCTCTGGGATCCTGTGATTCTGAGATCCTGGGATCCTGGGCTTGTTAGAGCGCCTGGGAGTATAGCTTCCTCTGGGTGTTATGGGACTGGCTGTGGAGTTTGCGCCCAAGGTCTACTCAGGGCACCAGCCCAGACAGACCAGAAAGAACTCTAGCCATTCTGCTGACAGAGTTCCTGTGTGCCTGGGTCCTGCAGGTCCCAGCCACTCCCAGTGTTGGGACAGATGTGTCCTCCGATCCTCTGATCCTCTGATCCTGGGCATATCAGAGTGCCTGGGAGGGAGCTACCTCTGGATGCTGTGGGACGGGCTGCCCCAAGTGCAAGGATTAAAGGTATGTACTACCACCATCCAGCCAGACTCATATTATTTAAAAACAGAAAAACTTTAACTCTGACCCTCCGGCCTGTTCATCCCTTTATTGCTGACCTTATAGTGTACAACACCGTACCTGTTTTATACTGTGCTGAGGGTGAAAGCTAGAGCTTCGAGTGTGGTAGGCAAGTACTCCTGATAAGGACAGGAGGTAGAAACTGGCCAAGCAGCTTTGCCGGTCCAATCTTGACCTTGTCTAGGACCTGATAATGTCCTTCCTTGGTAGTGTATGTGCCAGAAGTCAGAAATGCCAACTCCTTTTCTAACCTCCTTCTCTCTCCTCTCTTTTTTTTTTTTTTAAAGATTTTACTTATTTATTTATTTATTTATTTATTTATTTATTTATTTATTTATTATAGATGAGTACACTGTAGCTGTCTTCAGACACATCAGAAGAGGGCGTCAGATTTCATTACAGGTGGTTGTGAGCCACCATGTGGTTGCTGGGTTTTGAACTCATGACCTTCTGAAGAGCAGTTGGTGTTCCTACCCGCTGAGCCATCTCACCGGCCCCTCTCTCCTTTCTTAAGCAATGCTGTCTGGACCCTATTTGAGGAGATAAGACCCAAATTCCCTCCAGACCCTAAGTCCCTTAACCTGGGTACCAGATGGTTCTTCACTGACAGGGTCTTTACTGGCTGAATTTGTGTCAACTTAACACAAGCTAGAGTCATCAGAGAGGCAGGAGCCTCAGTTGAGGATATGCCTCTGTAAGATTCAGCTGCAAGGCTTTTTTTTTTTTTTTTTTTTTTAACTTAGTGATCAATGGGGGATGGCCTAGCCCATTGTGTATGGTGGTGGTCCTGGGTTGCTGGTCCTGGGTTCTATAAGAAATCCAGCTGAGCAAGCCAAGTGAAGCCAGCCAGGGAGGAACACTCCTCCCTGGCCTCTGCATCAGCTCCTGCTTGCAGGTCCCTCCCTGCTTGAGTTCCGGTCCTGACTTCCTTCAGTGATGAACAGCAATGTGGAAGCGTAAACTGAATAAACCCTTCTGCCCTCTAACTTGCTTTTTGGTCATAGTGTTCAGTTGCAGGAACAGAAACCCTGACTAAGGCAGGGTCATAAGCGGAAGGACCAATAAGGAGAAAATAAAAAATATAGCAAAGTTGGGACTAGGATATCTTACATAAGCTGATAGCTCATGCAAGTACGTTTATTAGTAAGTACATTATCTGGCCAGGCAGTAGTGGCACACACCTTTAACCCCAGCATTCAAGGCGGAAGGTAGGAGGATCTCTATGAGTTCAATGCTAGCCTGATCTACAGAGCTAGTTCATGGACAGCCAATACCACACAAAGAAACTCTGACTCAGAAAACTAAACAAACAAACAAACAACAGAACAAAACAAAAGAAAGAAACTACATCTTCTATACGGTTTGTAGAGGAACGTGGAATAGAATCAGCGTAAAGCTATCATGCAATGGAACAAAGTAAGCAAGAAGCTAATCAAGTAATGTTTGGAAGAGGGAACGCAAGGTATCTCACGAGTGCCGCAGACGGGGCTCACGGCAGCCTTGGGATAACTGATAACTGCAGCCTCTTGGGTGGGGAGTAGACCTGGATTCCTTCAAGGCTCTGGCCCCAGCCCCAGCCCCAGCCCCAGCTCCAGACATGACCTTGCAAGTCTGGTCCTGGGCAGACGATGGAACAGACTGACTATCTTAAGATAAAATACCATCCTATTATAAGGTCAAAATAAATTAATTCCTACTTAACCAGGATTTTACCCTCCATCTGGAAGCTTCTGAGATTCTCAATTGCTGACTCTTGTTTTTTTTCCTTGAAATTCTAATAAGATTATCCTCAAGGTTCCATTCAAGTTCATTTCTAAATTCTTTTATTGACAGCATTAAACACTCTGAAAGGGAACCCTGACTTCCCCAGTGCTACTCCACCATACAGCTACATCCCAAAATATTTCATAAAGCATTAAACAGAGAAAACTTCTTTTTTTAAAAAAAAAAAAGATTTATTTTATGTATATGAATACACTGTCACTTCAGACACACCAGAAGAGGGCATCAGATACATTACAGATGGCTGTGAGCCACCACGTGGTTGCTAGGGATTGAACTCAGGACCATTGGAACAGCAGTCAGTGCTCTTAACCCTTGGAGCCATCACCCCAGCCACCCAGAGACAATTTCTTAAAGTTGTAGTACTTGTATTATGAAATTCCCCACTTCAATATCTCTGATCTACACAAAAACAAAATTAGGAATTAGAGAGGAGGTTCAGTTTTGAATGAGTGGTATAACTGTGTAAGATTAAGTTTTCAAACTGTACTGTGGGAATTTAGTCATTAGTTAAACTCAGTGGGAGACTGGCTCCCAGAACCTAAAAACAATGGGAGGCCAGTCCCAAGAACCCAGAAACAAAGGAACCAAGATGACCTGGCCCGAGAACCCAGAAACAACCTGGCCCAAACCAATTGCCAGGTGGCTAGCCTGCCCCTGGACCCTAGCACAAGCCAGCACCAATCAGAAACCACCCTGTACCTTCCCCTTACCCCAGTCTTCCCTTTTGCCCCAGCAACTGCACAGGAATAAAAAGCTGCCTAAGACCTTGCTCGGGGCCAGACTCCTCTACCCCTGACAGGGATATGAGTCTTGCCCCAGCTAGCTGGAATAAAAAGCCTCTTGCAGATTGCATCAAGTCCGTGTCTTGGTGGTGTGTGGGGTCATCGCTCCCAGGATTTGGGTGTGGGGGTCCCTCTGGGAATCTCACAACTGGAGCCAAAATCACTTGCTTTTTTAAACTTATACATAAAAATCTTTATGATTTTTTTTGGGGGGGGGGGAGGGTTCGAGACAGGATTTCTCTGTGTAGCCTTGGCTGTCCTGGAACTCACTCTGTAGACCAGGCTGGCCTCAAACTCAGAAATTCACCTGCCTCTGCCTCCCAAGTGCTGCGATTAAAGATGTGCACCACCACTGCCCCGCATGATTTTTTTTCATGTGTACAGATATTTTGCCTGCAAGGACATCTGGGCACCACACCCACAGAGGTCACAGAGGTCACACCCACAGACAGTGTTGGATTCCCAGGAGTTGGAATTATAAAGGGCTGTGAGCTGCCATGCTGGGAATCGAACTCAGGGTGTCTGGAAGAGCAGCCAGCGCTTTTACTACTGAGCCATCTCTCCAGCCCTTTTGTTTGCCTTGTCGTAAGCTGTAGTAAACATTGTCTTATTTCCTCTTCTCTGGTAGAAGGTCTTAAAATAGCAAGACCTACCAGGTAGTAGTCGTCGTGAATCACACTTTTTTTTTTAATTAATTAATTTATTTAATTTATTTACATTTCAAGTGTTATCCCCTTACCCTGTTTCCCCTCCTCCTGAAAACCCCCTATCCCATCCCTCCTCCCTCTGCTTCTATGAGGGTGTTCCTCCACTCACCCACCTACTCCCACCTCCCTGCCCTCGATTCCCCTACACTAGGGCATCTATCGAGCCATCATAGGACCAAGGACCTCTCCTTCCATTGATACATGACAAGGACATCCTCTTTTACATGTGCAGCTGGAGCCTTGTGTACTCCTTTGTTGATGGCTTAGTCCTTGGGAGCTCTGGAGGGTCTGGTTAGTTGATATTGTTCTTCTTCCTATGAGGCTGCAAACCCCTTCAGCTCCTTCAGTCCTTTCTCTTTCTCCTCCATTGGGGACCCTGCACTCAGTGCAATGGTTGGCTGCATGAATCCAACTCTGTATTTGTCAGGCTCTGGCAGGGCCTCTCTGGAGACAGCCATACCAGGCTCCTGTCAGCAAGCACTTCTTAGCATCCACAATAATGTTGGAGTTTGGTGACTATATATGGGATGAAGCAATGAATACCCAAGATACAATTCACAGACCACAGGAAGCTCAAGAAGAAGGAAGACCAAAGTGTGAATGCTTTGGTCCTTCTTAGAAAGGGGAACAAAAGACTCACAGGAGCAAATATGGAGACAAAGTGCAGAGCAGAGACTGAAGGAAAGGCTCACACTTTTCATCCCTGCACTCAGAAGGCAGAGGCAGGTGGATCTCTGTGAGTTCAAAGCCAGCATGGTCTACAAATTGAGTTCCAGGACAGCTAGGGCTGTTACACAGGGAAACCCTGTCTCAATGAAAGACCTCCGTAGGGAGACCCTCACTCAAGTCCCGGGAGTGCGTGCACCCAGTGAAACGCAAGAGGCCAAACTTGATGCAAAGCACATGAGGTTTTAATAGCGGAGCTCCGGGCCAGTTCATATCTCACGCAGGAGACAGAGGAATCGACCCTGAGGCTCAGGGGTTTGGGGTTTATATAGGAAAAAAAGGCTTAAGGGAACAAAGAAATCAGCTTAGCTATACATAATTGGCTACTTTTTTAAAAAAAATAAATGTGGTATGAGGCGGGAAGAGCAGTCCAGGGTGGGTAATTCCCAGAAGCAGTGGGTGGTATAGTCAACAGTTTTTCTGCTGGCCTCGAACCGTATCTAAGGAACCAGATGGCCCATTATTCAGAGCCTGCCCCAGGACATGTCCCCTTGCAGGCCCAGACTTGTTCCTCCTCCATATCTATGATTTTTATGTCTTCCTGACCTGCCAGCTCTTATGATAGCTAACATCTTGTTTGCTTATTCTTAGGCCTGTGTGGCAGGCTTATGTTGCTATGAGGTTTATAATTCTCCTACCTATCCAACACAGGTCCCACGCTTTAGTTATTCCTTTTCATTTTATTCCTTCATCAATACAAAACAAAACAAAAACAAAAACAAAAATGAAAAAAACAAAAAAAGAAGAGTTATCATTTCAGTGGTTTTCTATGAATTTAGCACTGTCGTCAGATAAACAAACTGCAAAACAGATAAACGGATCTGATTTACTCCCACTCAGCTGATCTCCCGCAGCCATGTGCTCCCCGAGTCTCCCTCTCCCCTCGCTTCGTGTTCTCCATTTCCTGCGGTCAGAATGCACTGAATGCAAACACACATAACTCTCTGCCACACAGTCCATGAATGGAGCTGTGTGAGGGTGTGTCTGAGCCCCTGTGAGAAAACTCTGACAAGAGCATTGTTACCTGTGTTCCTCCACACCACCGGTTGTTCCTGGAATGTGTGTTTATGCTTCTCCTGGGTATAATAGCGAGGAGTGAGTTTACCTCAGCTCTTGTCATGCATCTGTCTCTATGGAAAAGCATGTTTTGCCACGTGTGACTTATCCATGTAACTATACAATTTACTCATGTGACTCTTCTCCTTCTCCTTCCTCCTCCTCCTCCTTCTTCATCTCCTTCTTCAGGTTTATTTATTTATTTATTTAATACAGATGACTACACTGTCCCTGTCTTCGGACGCACCAGAAGAGGGCGTCAGATCTCACATTACAGGTGGTTGTGAGCCACCATGTGGTTGCTGGGAATCAAACTCAGGACCTCTGGAAGAGCAGTCGGTGCTCCTAACTGCTAAACCATCTCCCCAGCCCCATGTGGCTCTTCTTAACCCTCAGACTAAAAATTGTCTGATGCTTTGAATAAAGTCGGCTACAGCATGAGACTTTACTCCGACTCAGTTTTAGCCCTCCTCACCCAGGTTCACCCCACCAACTAGGACAGCACCAAGTGGCACCTGAACAGGGATCTGAAGTTACCCCGAGACAGAGTGGGGACAATGAGGCAGAAACCAGGGAAGCCTCTGCCTGAGGTCAGGCTTGGGGATTATTTTTATTCTTTTTTTTTTTTTTTTTTTTTAAGATTTATTTATCCCAGCACTTGGGAGGAAGAAGCAGGCGGATTTCTGAGTTTGAGGCCAGCCTGGTCTACAGAGTGAGTTCCAGGACATCCAGGGCTACATAGAGAAGCCCTGTCTCAAAAAACAAAAAACAAACAAACAAAAAAAAGATTTATTATTATAAATAAGTACACTGCAGCTGTCTTCAGACACATCAGAAGAGGGCATCAGATCTCATTACAGGTGGTTGTGAGCCACCCTGTGGTTGCTGGGATTTGAACTCAGGACCTTTGTAAGATCAATCAGTGCTCTTACCTGCTGAGCCATCTCACCAGCGTCCGGGAATTATTTTTAAAGAAAGGAGAAGCACAAATATTAAAATCACAACTAGTAGATTGCTCGCAGGTTGTTCATGATTATGATCCCTGGGCTCCAGATAAGGAACTTTAAAGGCAGAAGTAAGCCGAGAAGAATACTGAAGAGGCAACAATAACAAGGGGGAAGACTACCTTAGAGGGTCTGGGGCATTGACTTGAACTGTTCACAAGATTCTTAAGCAGGGGCTGGAGAGATGGCTGAGCAGTTAAGAGCACTGTCCTGAGTTCAATTCCCAGCAACCACAAGGTGGCTCACAACCATCTGTGATGGGATCTGATGTCCTCTTCTGGTGTGTCTGAAGACTGCTACAGTGTGCTCATATACATAAAATAAATAAATCTTTAAAAAGAAAAAAAAGATTCTTAAGGAAGAAACTCTGTATTTGTCAGGCTCTGGCAGAGCCTCTCAGGACACAGCCACATCAGGCTCCTGTCAGCAAGCTCTTGCCAGCATCCACAATAGCATCCTAGTTTGGTGGCTGTATATGGGATGGATCCCCAGGTGGGGCAGTCTCTGGGTGGCCTTTTCTTCAGTCTCTGCTCCACACTTTGTCTCCATATTTCCTCCTGTGAGTATTTTGTTCCCCCTTCTAAGAAACACTGAAGCATCCACATTTTGGACTTCTTTCTTCTCAGGCTTCATATGGCCTGTGAATTGAATCTCAGGTATTCTGACATTTTGGGCTAATATCCACTTATCAGTGAGTGCATACCATGTGTGCTCTTTTGTGACTGGGTTACCTCACGCAGGATGATATTTTCAAGTTCTATCCATTCGCCTGTGAATTTCATGAAGTCATTGTTTTTAATAGCTGAGTAGTATTCCATTGTGTAAATGTACCACATTTTCTGTATCCATTCCTCTACCAATCTATCAATTTTTAAGAGTGTTACAAAACTCTGTGCGTTTTTAACTTTCATTTGCAGATTACAAGGGAAGGATAGGAAATTATCATGTCTACCATCAGCTATGGTTTTTCTCATGTAACTCAATTTGTCACTACAAAAATTGTTCAACCTTCTCTTCCCCCTCCCCACCTCCCATGTGTGGGGGTGGGGGTGAGGGTGTGCGTGTCCTTCATTCTCACAGTGCTTTGAATCAGGGTTCCAAGACTCAAGCCTTGAGGTACATGGTACTTCTGGGGCTGAGGATATAGCTCAGTTGGTAGAGTGCTCGCCTAGGCGAGGAGGAGGAGCTTCTCCTCAGCATCACCTGGAAGTGGGTGATGGGCACACGCCTGTTCCCTCAGCTCTTAGCACTCGGGAAGTGGAGGTGGAAGAATCATACGTTCAGGAAGCGTGATACGCTGTCTCAAAAAATATGTCGGGTTTTTTTTTTTTTCTTGAGGAATATTTCTAGTAGAAAAAGAAAGTAATGTTTAAGGACAGAAACTGAGGATAGACATAGTCTCTGTTGATGAACAACTTAATTAGAATAATTTCTGTGTCCCTGGTCACATCTCTACAACACTGCTACTTAGCCACTGCTCTGTCTAATTCACTTGTATCCAGTCATCTGTCTTTGTGTGTTTCCTCCTTTGACACCTTTAAAAACATTTAAGTTACTACATAAAGTATTAGAAAGATAACATTCTGATACTTTCAAATAAAAGTTTAGTAGATTCTCCTTTACCTTCACCCCACCTCCACCTCACCCCCACACAAGTACCCCTCATCCCTCAGAACCCCCTGCTGGTCTCTTTCCTACTTCATGTCTTCTATGTGCCCTTTTACCCCAGACCCCACCTTTCCTCTTCATTTATCTTTACCTTCTCTTGGTTTCCCTTTTAGTTTTTTCAGATCTTACCTACATTTTGCACCCGTTGATATTTACACATGTAGAAATTCCACGAGTTCTCCGATTGCATCCAGTCATTTCCCCAAGAAGGCTCTCACCATGAAAAACCTGCTGCAAATAATGTGCGAGCCTTTCTTTCTCCCATTAATCTCTCTGTGTCCACTCAATTCTCAGGCTCAGTGAGAGAACCCTGAAACAAGGCAGGTTAGAATTCCCATCGGGTGGAAATAGCATTTTCAACAGGAAAGACGAGTGATTCGGTTCAATGCTCATTTTATTCCAAGGAAATAAAGCAATGCAAAAGTTGCCTGGGTCGTAAGCTGAACTAAACTGAATTGTAGGCCGGAAGCCCAGAACAGGAGTTCTAAGTTTATGAACCACTGTGCATCACTGTCTTCCAGCCTCTACCCAGAGAAGTTCTGTTACCAAGTATCATGCAAAGAAATGGGAGGAACAGAAAAGGGGGTGGGACGCTAGCAGGGAGCACCGGAGGAGTAGGGGGTTCTCCATCTGCTCTTCTGCAAACTTCCCATCAGCACGGCTCATCTTTGATGATATTAATATGGCTGCCGTCCTCCCTGAAAAGTGAACCACCATAACATGGTATTAGTGCCTGTCACGCTGAAACCAGGTCATCGTTTGCATTTTAAAGTCCTATACAGGGCTGGCGAGATGACTCAGCGGGTAATCTCTTCCGAAGGTCCTGAGCTCGGATCCCAGCAACCACATGGTGGCTCACAACCACCCGTAATGAGATCAGACGCTCTCTTCTGGTGTATCTGAAGACAGCTGCAGTAAATTACGCTGGAGCGAGCTGGGCGGAGCGAGCTGGGCCGGCAGAGGTCCTGGTGAGATCAACAACAGCAGCCACACACGTGATAGCTCACGGCCATCTATCTGTACAGCTACAGTGTACTCATAAAATAAATAAAGTCCTATGAGTATTACACATTCAGTTCCTTTCAGAACTATATTTGCTGGGTCACTTTTTAACGTTAATCCAGAAAACATAAAGGGTAAAGACCTTATTTGCCCAGTTAGCCATCCCTGCCCCCCAATACACAAACACACACACACAGACAGACAGACACACACACACACACACACACACACACACACACATGCACACGCACACGCACACGCACACGCACGCGCACACGCACATACCCGCATATATACGCACACATTAAACCTAAGGTAGAGGGCTCTAATGCCTAGAAAACAGCCCATGAAGACTTAAGATTGTTCAGTGGAAACCCAGATATGGGAATGGACTCTGCTCTACAAAGGTGTATACCCCTGAGTGTTATAGCCATGTGGTCAGTGTGTGGCATGTAGTAGTCAAATGTCATACACTGAATGAACACTTAGCATTTTACTAAGTATACATGATGTCTTACCTCCCAACTGATAAATACAGAGTGTGCCTGTATGACCTATAAATCTAAAAGGAAATATAATATTCTGTAGAAATTAAGTACTAAGTATTGTGGGTTTATATTTGGAGGTATAGTGCTGAGGATTGAACCCAGGGCCTTATGTTTGCTAGGCCAGTTCTCTACCACTGTGCTACAGGTCAGCCCCTAAATAGGCAATATGCTCTTCCCTTTCCCCTCAGTGGTAAGGACTGATCCCAGGGCCTCGTGTATTGTAGGCAAACACTCTACTGCTGAGCTGTACCCTTTGTCTCAACTAGACTCTTGATTTGGAAAAAACTGCACACTGAGACAGTGGCATACCTTGATCGTCTGCTGCTTTGCAGTTGCCCGATCCCATGCTCTATGCTCTAGCTTTGATCTAAGAACAGAGTACAGGTTTTACAGCTTTTAAATGTCTATTCAGACATAGTTTGAGTCACATTTGACTCCTACATCTGAGAAAGGAGACACTACCTCCAATCATCAAAATTCAAGGAAAGAAAACCTGAGTGGTATATAGCTGTGAACGTGTGTGTGACCTGGGACTGGTTGATAAGAGCACTTGTTGCTCCTGCGAAGGTCTCCAAGTTTGATCCCAGTCACAACCATTCGTAACTCCTGTTGCAGGGGACCCAACTCCCTCTTCTGACCTCTGTGGGCACCAGATATGTACATTGTGCACATACATACATGTAGGCAAAACACTCACACACATAGAATAAAATAATAAATCTTTTTTTTTAAAGTTCTTTTTTTAAGTACTGGACCTGATTTTCATGCACAGGGTACATTCATTCCCGTAAGTGTTCATATCCGTTCCACACACAGGGTTGAAGTTCCTGGGGCACGCTGGGGAGTCAAAATGACCACAGTCTGGCTACAAAAGAGAAAAGTAGAGAAATAAGAGAATGATTTAAGACACACCCATTGCACTGTCCCCAGTGTTCTAAATGTCATAGAAATATCTTACATAACTACTTATGCTTCCTACCCCCAAAAATGAGATTGTAATGTAAAAATCATACATACAAGAGTTCAAATACAAGTACAAAAAGAGTAAAGAAAAAAATGAGCTCAGAGTAGGTGTGGTTCAAGCCTGTCATTCCAGCACTTGGGAAGGTGAAGTAGGAGGATGGCCAACAGTTTGAGGCCAGCCTGGGAGACACAGTAACTTCTAGGCTAGCCTAGGGAACTCATCTAGACTTTGTCCCCTCCAAAATACCAAAAACAAAAATGCAAGAGCCCAGCATGGTTGATACTATTGGGACAATAATCCCAGTACTTGGAGGGCAGAAAGCAAGAGGATCAGGTGTTCAGTTTGAGACCAGCCTAACCCTCATCTCAGACAAAAAAGAAAAGAAAGAAACAAAGAAAGAGAGGGAGAAAGGAAACTCACTACGCTTAAACATGGTGAGAATTTGTACATCTAGAAAGCCTCGGGTTTTTTTTTAAAGATTTATTTATTTATTTATTTATTTAATGTATGTGAGTACACTGTAGCTGTACAGATGGTTGTGAGCCACCATGTGGTTGCTGGGATTTGAACTCAGGACCTTCTGAAGAGCCCTCAGTGCTCTTACCCGCTGAGCCATCTCACCAGCCCAGTAAGCCTCATTTTTAGATCCTCCCCGATTCCATTTCTTACCTAATTCAATGGCAGTTTGGAGGGAGGGTTATTTATTTTGAGGCAGGGTCCCACTATTGGCCTGCAGTTTGCTATGCCACCAGGCTAGCCTCAAAGATTCACCTGCCTCTGCCCTCCGAAGCACTGGAATTAACGGTGCTCACACCACACCCAGAAGCTCCAGGATTTTGTTTGTTTCATTTTTAAGTAATGCCTCTTAAAAGTATTTCTGATTATTGCTCCCACACATATAATTTTCCTTCACTCCACTCATGTTTCCATAAGACCCTTGAGTGTTATGAAGACTCTAACTCCAAGGCTAGAGAGATGGCTCAGTGGGTAAGAGCACTGACTGTTCTTCCGAAGGTCCTGAGTTCAATTCCCAGCAACCACATGGTGGCTCACAACCATCTGTCATGAGATCTGATGCCCTCTTATGGTGTGTCTGAAGACAGCTACCATGTACTCACATACATAAAACAAATAAATAAATCTTGAAAAAAAAAAAAAAAAGGCCAGGTGGTGGCACAGGCCTTTAATTCCAGCACTTGGGAGTCAGAGGCAGGCAGATTTCTGAGTTCGAGGCCAGTCTGGGCTACAGAGTGAGTTCCAGGACAGCCAGGGCTATACAGAGAAACCCTGTCTCAAAAAACCAAAAAAAAAAAAAAAAAAAAAAAAGACTCTTAAGTCCAGCTCAGTGCTACATGCTAGCCAGTGCTCAACCTCTGAGCTACAACCCTATAGGAAATACACTCTTAATTTGGAAGTCTGACAGCCTAGCCTTCATTCAGCCACCTCACCTCCACCCCAAGAGTCTAGAACACTAAGCCTGGGGTGGTCCTGCACACCTATGGTCCCAGCACTCTGTCTCCAGCATGGCCTAACTTCCCAGCTCATGGGACAGTGGAAGGTTCTATGACATGCAAGTGAACAGTCACATCCAGCCAACATGGGACAAAGACACTGTGGAAACTGTTTAGTGACAAAGATTGGATCATGTACCTGCATGTCCTTTATGCAGAGAATGGTTGTAAACATTTTCACTGCCAAGTATCCAAAGGAAGCCATCCTCCTTACATCTGACTTGTTAGAAGTCAGACTGCTGACTCTCAAGCCAGTCCAAGGAGCCAAATAACCCATTTGAGTGTCCAGGTCTTAATTAATAACTGTCAGTTTCCCTAACTTTTGTCCTAGATACTGAATAAGGCCAACCAAGTAAAACTGTCTCAGCATCCCTAACCAGTCTTGTAGGTTGCCTGCCTAAAGTTTCCCTTGCCAAAAGCCTGCACCAGGCCACACCCAATGCCTCTTTCTGCTCCTTGATACTTTCCCGAGCCTGTTTGCCTGGGGGGAGGGGGGGGAGGGGGTCTCTACCTAAATGAAAATGATGCTGACAGACCCTCACTCAACACCGCAGTTTTCAATAAACTGTCTCATTTTATTTTTATTTATGCCACAGGATTCAATATAACAAAATATATAAGGTATCTAATATACAGAGTAACTATCATACCAAAATTCAAAAATTCAGAAATTTTGTATTATTAAAGGGAACGTTAAAGCTAACATATCCATGGGACCTTCAAAGCCTGAGCCATTCTTGACTAAAATGTACACTCTTAGCTGACATGGTTGCTTATACCTGTAGTCCCAGGACTCAGGAGGATCTTCAGAAATCCTCATTTCCCTGTATCAAGGAAACTGCATGAGATAATGGCTTAAAAAGCCACTTGTGGCTTCTAAAGTGACAAGGCTAGCTTGAAAACATTTCAACACCTCTGATGCATGGGAAGAGACTGTGCACGGGGTTTTCATACTTACTGTTCTGAATTGTGACCTCTTTATGATCTGAGAGTCGGAAGAGTCGAGAGATTCATGAGAGGCTGTAAGGAGAAAACACTGACGTTGTAATGTGATGACAGTAAGTTGTCCATAAAAGATCGGTAAACCTCAGTGTGTAAATAAGAAAGAGTCATTAACAGAGGAAGGTACCGTAAGCCAACCAGGGAGCAACCCGGGGGAGGTGGGGCAGAAAGAGAGAGAGACACAGAGAGAGAGAGACAGAGAGAGAGAGAGAGACAGAGAGAGAAACAGTTCAGGTGGTAGGCTTGGGTCTGCAACATCTTAGCACTAAGAGGTGGCTGAGACCGGTGGATACCAAGAATTCCTGGTCAGCCAGTCTAGCAGAAATGGCAAGCTACAGTTTCAGCACGAGATCCTGTCTCAAAAGTAATGTGGAGCAATAGAAAATGCCAGTGTTGACTTCTAGCCTTCATATGCCTTCAACATATACACACAGACACACAGCACATGCACACACACACGGTATGCACACACTTAAGACACAAAGACCAAAACTAAAAGCAGTTCGTGGTTTATCCACCCATGACAGTCCCTCTGATGCCCCTCTCCATGCCTCTTTAAAAAGACATTCTTCCATCATTTCTTCCCAGGACTTCTAAGAAATGCACAGAACATCAGACTCTGTTTCTATCAAGCTTCTTGAAAACTGACTTAGAAGTTACAGGTATCAGGGAAGTAACACTGCTTTTTGTCTGTGTGTCCAAGATATTTTTTTTTTTCAAATAAACTCAAAGCACAGATTTAACTTTTGAGACGGAGTCTAGGCTGGTGTCGAACTAGCTATGTTGCAAGCAGGGGCATGACCCTCCTGCCTCTGCCTTCCCAGGTGCTGGGATTACAGGTGTGAGCCAGTACATCAAACTCAAGAAACACAGAACTTAGTATAGGTGTTAGGATCTCAACTCTGCTCTCCCATAGATGTCAGGGCACACCCGATCAGACTCAACAGAGCCATGGATACAACCCAACTGCGTATCTGGGTCCAGAATAATCTGCTTAAGAAAGATGAGCAGACGGCTGGGTGACATCTAGTTGGAGCTAGGATGGAAGCCCCAACTAGAACGGCAGAAGGCGCTTGACCCACATTCACCTTCCATGCCCACCACTCTCCACCAGGCAGAACCGCCAGTAACGGTGCGAATCCGTTGTCGTCTAACTAACTACCCAAGCCCAGCAGGCCAGCGCTCTCAGCTCCAAGCTGGTCCCTTAACACCAGACCCACTTGAGTATCACCTGCGAAGTCCGTGACCAGAAGCAACAGCACCAGTCTCAGCATCACTAAAGCCAGTTCTTCTGCTCTGCTGGAAAGCTCTCCTGTGCGGTGAACAGAGCAGTCGTCAAGTAGCCACCCGCTGGCACCGCGCGGGAGGGCGAGGGGGGAGGGGCGAGGGGCGGGCTAGAGGCTAGGCGGAAGGAGGAACCAAGGAGGAGGAACAGAAGTTGCAGGAGAAGGAAAAATGGGAAAGAGGAAGAGGGAAGGTTGCCCAGGGACAAGGGGAGGCATACCACCTACACAAACAAACAAGCACACGCGCGCGCGCACGCATGCACACACGCACACACATACATGCCTTCCAGATTTCGAAGCAGTAAACCCCGCTACAAAGTTCACAAAAGTGAACCATGCCGCCAACCTTTCACACAGCCCTCACAACAACACCATGCCTGAACTCTCCACAAACGCCATATAAATGTCCACAGGATCCCTCCACACCTCCACCACCTAAACACTCAACACACAAGCACAACACACCCAACCCTTCTGGACACCCGTCCCATCTTTACCTCCCCTCAAGTGCTTCAAATACCCCGTATCCCAACCCATCTCGACCACATACTCCACCACAACCTAACCCCTCCTCAAAAGTGACACATGCCTCCACCACAAAGCCCATCTTTCTTTCACACACCCCAAACACATCCCCCACTACGTACCCCACCATCCTTTTGACATTCCAGATACCCCACATCTTACACACCCCACGCACTACACAACCCAGAGCCCCTCCTCCACATACCCCAAATGACCCCTACCACGCTTTCAAACCACCAAACCCCTCCTCCCCCCACAGACTCCATAACCACTACACAATTTGGCGTCCCTCCAGGCACACATGCACAACCATCCACCCTCCAGACACCCACCTTGCCCTAGCCACCCAGCTCACACACATGACCACAACCGAAACCCCTTCTTCACCACCTTTCCAGACACTTCAAACCGCATCACCACCACCCCAACCCTCCAGTCCCTCACATATCCTGCCTACCACCCCACCACAAAACTACCACCTTACCTCATGAGCTACCACTCCAGACTTCCATATCTCAGTGCATAGCCTGTCCACATGAAAACTCCCACAAGTAAACAAACTATCTCTCCACACTCTCCACACCCAATTACCATACAACCCATCATCCCTCCACTACATCTCCCAAGGGACCCCACCCTTGCAACCTACCAAATACTTCAGCCCTCTAAACATCCCAGCACCCCTTTGCTTCTCCACACATCAAACACACTTTCCTACCCACCTTCCAAATGCACACACACACTCACTCACACACATACACACACTCTCACACTCACCCTCGAACACACTCATATACACACTCACACACACTCATACATACACACTCACATACACTTACACTCACACACTCACAGACTTACACACACACACTCACACCCTCTCACACAGTCACACACACATACACTTTCACACACACTCTCATATCCACACCCACTCACTCACATACATTCACACTCATACTCACTCACATATTCACACTCACACATAGTCTCAGAACTCAGGAGGCAGAGGCAGGTGGATCTGTGAGTTCAAGGCCAGCCTGATCTACATTCAGATTGAGTTCTAGGACAATGAGTTACACAAAGAAACCCTGTTTCAAAAAAGAAAAAAGTAGGTACCCTTCCCCACATACACCTCACAAACCACCCCTCTACCCTTCCACAAACCCCAAAAAGAATCCTCAGAGCCTCTCATGACCCACAGATAGACTCACTATACACCCCACCCATCCCCTCTTCTAGATCCCACATAAAGTTCTACCATGACTAAACACTCCAGCCTCAGCAGATATGAACACCCCACCCCATGCCCTAGCCTTCGACACATCCCACATAACCCCACTGCCCTTTCAGTGCCACAACACTCTAGCCCTCAAAATACCATCCTTTCCCACTGTACCACTCTCCACACACCTCATGTATGGCCATCACCCTTCCAAATACTCAAAACTCTACACACCCTCCCCTACCTCTGTCCTCCTGTGCACACCCATTCACACCACCAGCCCGTCCCTCAAAGACCCAGTATCTGCACATTTCACACAAACCCACCCCCACACCCCACCACGTCTCCAGCCCTCCGAACACCCCACTTCTTCACACAACTAGCACACGTTCCGCACTCCTGTCAACCAAAACCACTCCCCATATCTATTTTGGTGGACTATGTCAAAATCCTCAGAAAGGCCAGGTGTGGTGGGGCACAACGTTCACCCCAGTTCTCAAGAGGCAGCAGCAGACAGATCTCTTGTCAGTTCCTCATCCAGCCTTGTGTCTTATCTGGTTCCAGACAAGGCAAGGCTTTATAATGAGACCCCATCTCAAATAACAACAACAATGATAGCAAAAAGAAACCTAAAAAGGCCAGGTTAAGTAGCACACTCCTGTAATCACCACACTTGGGAGACAGAGGCAGGAGCTCATGAGTTTAGGTCATCCTCAGCTACGTATCAAGTTTGAGGCCAGACTGAGCCACACGACATCTTGTCTCAGAACACACACAACAACAAGCAAGAGCTCTGAAGTATATGACAGGAAATGAAGATGACAGGGCAGCCCTATGGCTTCCAGACCCCCCAGGTCACCTCCTATTCCCCAGGCTCACCAGCTTCCTCAGTCCTGCTTTGCAGCTTGGGCTCAGGCTGGGGTTTCTACCCAGATGTCTGCATAAGCTTTCTTTCTACCACTCTCTCTGATTGCACATCCCCAGACCATCACATTTTTATAATATACCCAGTCCTGCTATGCCGCAGGCCGGCAGATCTGGGCCTCCCTCAACCCTCGGGAGAAACGGGGTCCTAGTCAGGTCAACAAGGCGTAGGCGAAGAAATGATGGCAGAGACGACACATGAAGTACAGGATCTGAATGTATTTCTTAAAAATGGCATCAGACTTTTACAGTCATTGCAAAAAAGAAATGATAAATCTGGCACCTCAACAGTTGAGGTTCATCTGAGGCCACCTGAAACACACTGGGTCTAAAGCAGCCACCTCTTCTGGATAGGCGCTGCATCCCCCGGGCCCAAGCACTCTGGGACTGCATGTATCTAAGTCCTAATTCATCTAAGTTCCAGTTCTAGTCAGAGCACCAGTGTAAGTCTGAGTGAGAGTCCCAGTCCAAGAGCAAGTCCAAGAGAGAGCACAGAGTGAAAAAGCAGGCTTATATGGCATACAGGAAACAGGGCAAATGACAAGAGTCTCGTAGGCGGGCGGGGGTTACAGCAAGGGGCGCAAGACTGAGGTCACATAGGCAAGTGACCGCCACACAAGGTCAGTAGAATCAGGTAGCCAGATGTGAGGCGGGTGGAAGAGCAATGGTGTCCTCCCACTGGGGCTATTTTGGTATTCCCATGCTAATTCTCTGGTTCTGCTGGAGGCAAGGACTAGGAGAATCCGATCTAGCATTTCCTGCTAATTCTCTGGGTCTCGCTGGAGGGAAGCCCTTGGATTACTCTCTAGTATGTAAAACAGTTCTGACTAATGGGGCTGCCCTAAGGAATGTGCTTGACCTCTGTTGCTAACTCTGAGAAAAAACCCTGATGAGGCAGATTCCTTGAGAGAAATTCCAAGCTAAGGACAGCTTGGAATTGAATTAGGATATACTGGAAACATTGTGCTGGCCAGGAAACAATGCCCAATCTTAGCCATTAAGGAATCATTTCTTGGGGTACCTTTATGCCTAAATAAGAGGGCGTGTTGACGATTAGAAAGACTAATCTGGAACACGTCTGAGTTAGGAGATGCCAGCAACTGAATACCCAGGAGGCACAAGCTCCCTTTTGGGGCCATAATGCCTCTTGTCCTTGATCAGGCTTTTACCCCCTATACTGCAGACATAACTGGTGTAGACGAGTGGGCGTGGCACTGCTATGACCCTTATCTCTGGGGTCCCATTCCCCCACTCCCGTAGGACTTGCCATAATTTGACCTTCTAACTGTAAATATCTCTTCTGAGCCACACTCTACTTGAGTATGCTCCTGCTTAGTTTATTGCTGGGTGCTCAGCACCTGAAAGAGACTTCCCACATGTTTCCAGCTCAGTTAGTGTTTGAGCTGGAAATGTAGCTCAGTGGTAAAGCGCTTTCCTACCATATGCAAGACCCCAGGTTCCACACCTGACTCCACACCTACAGTAACAGACAAAGCCCAACAAGTCTCACTGAATGAGCAGAAGAAAGGACTTTGGGAGAGGGGGCATCTAACATTAAGTCACCCAGGAGGAAAATTTGGGCCACGAAATAAAAAAACACCTGAAGCCAGCATCTCTTTGGGATGCAGATGCCAGAGTGTTGCTACAGGTGCAACACCAGCCTGGTCTATATTGCCAGTTTTAGGCTAGCCAGAGCTACATAGTAGGAACCTGGTGAACAGAGGTCTCCACACAAGCAAAATGGTTTTTTAGAGAAAGAACCTTAGACTCTCTGGCTGTACTCGTGTTGTGAAACATGCATGGCTGTGCATTCTGCCTATGAACACTCATAGTCTCTGCAAGGTAATCCACAGACTGGAGCTCACCGCTCACTGGTTTCCCCGACTCCACACCCATCAATGGTACGATACCGTTATGAACATTGGGACATAGGACAGAACTCAGGCTGTAGCAGCATGTGGTA
>JADRCD010222979.1:0-90691 GCA_019843815.1 Montemys delectorum
TTAATTTGTGAAAACTAGTTAATATCAAATCATTATTGACTAAATATGTAATGATAGGATACTATATTGTCCTTCCCACAGAATAAAAACTCACATTTTTATTATCTATTTTACACAGGAAAAGATTATGAAATAACTAAAAAGTACTGTTTGCCATGCCCACTCGTCTACTCCAGTGAAGTCTGCAGTATCAGGGTTAAGCCTGATCATGGACAAGAGGAGTTATGACTTCAAAGGGAGTTTGTGCCTCCTGGGTATTCAGTCATTCATTGGCATCTCCTAACTCAGACGTGTTCCAGATTAGTCTTTCCAATCATCAACATGCCTTATTATTCAGGCATAAAGGTGCCCCAAGAAATTATTCATAAATGGCTAAAACTTAAGATTGGGCGTTGTTCCCTGGCCAGCACAGCGTTCCAATATATCCTAATTTATTACCAAGCTGTTGTTAGCTTGGAATTTCTCACAAGGAAGCTGCCTTATCAGACAAGGTGTCCTCAGAGTTAACAACAGAGGTCAGGCACATAGTTAGAATTCTCAGAGCAGTCCCACAGAAGACAAACATACCAGAGAGTTTAGCTTGGGACTGCCAAAATGGCCCCAGCGGGGAGGGCACTACTGCTCTTCCACTTTGCCCCCAGATGCCTGGGCATTTGCCTATGTGAATTCTGTCTTGCTTTTTGATCTTACTGACCTTGATGTGGCCCTCACCTGCCTACGTGACTTTTGTCATTCACCCTGTTTTCTGTACATATATAAGCCTGGTTTTCACTTTGTGCACCGACTTAGACTAATACTTAGACTAAGACTTAGACTTAGACTAATTCATTCAGATTCGAACTTCGAGCCCCATGCAGTCCAGAGCCCCCACCCCCCACCCGGGCCCTGAGCACTTGGGCCCGGGGAGGGGGGGGTACAGGGCCTATCCAGAAGAGGTGGCTGCTTTAGACCCATTGTGTTTCAAGTGGCCCCAGATGTACCTCAACTGCTGAGCTGTCAGATTTCTCATTTCTCTTTTGTAATGACTGTGAAAGCCTCATGCCATTTTGAAGAAATACACTCAGACTTAGCACTTTTTTTTGTTTGTTTTGGCTTTTTTTGTTTTGTTTTTTTTTAATTTATATTAGATATTTTCTTTATTTACATGTAAATTTTTCCTTTCCCAGGTTCCCCTCCAAAAAAACAAACAAACAAACAAACAAAAACCACAAGAACAAACCCCTTTTGCCTCCCCCCTCCCCATGCCTGTCACCCCACCCTCTCCCACTTATTGGCCCTGGCATTCCCCTACACTGGGGCACAGAACCTTCACAAGGCCGAGGTCCTTTACTCCTATTGATGATCGAATTTGCGATCCTCTACTATACACATGCTGCCAGAACACTTAGCACTTTTTTGTGTCGACTTTGTCACCCGCTGATTTTTTTGCCCACCTGACCAGAACTCTCATCCCGCGGAACATAAGCGGTCCCCGCGGTGAACCCAGTCCGTGGCAACTTTTAATATGCATAATTTTCATATACAGGTGTGAAAAATATGCTCTCTTAAGTGAGTGTTCTTGCTATTTTTTCATTCCTTCATTTATTTATGTGAAATCTCTTTTGTTTGTCAACTGGTGAGCTCTTAGTAATTAAAACCTGAAAGCTCTTTCCTACTTAAATGCTCAGTTCTTTGATAGATTCATAAAATGTTTTCTGACCATCAAAAAAAAAAAAAGAAAGAAAGAAAAGAAAAGAAAATATTATAATACTCAGTCCTACTCAGAAAAGTCATGTCTATGCAAGTGATAAAAAATTGGAATTTTAAAGATATGCAGGGAGTTGTAACTAAAATCATTAGTGCCTTTTATGGAATAAATAAAGCTAGGTTATAATAGACACCATCAAGCGAGCAAAACTTATAACTGTATCAGTAATGTTCCATGTTTTATTTTTGAGGTCTAGAAATCTAGAAAGATATTTAGGGATTGTTGGCCTTGAGGACACAACTTTATGATAGGTGACTGCAGTTGTAATAGTCACAGGACTTGCTCAAGGTCAGACAGAAAATTGTCTCCAAAATATCTGTAATACGTGTTCTGTTCTCTACTGAAAATGTCTGTGTTGTAAGTTGATGATGCAGCTGACTGCCTATCAGATGGCAACTGTAGACATTCGGGACTCCCCCACCACCAAATCAGTCTTGTGTGACAGTGGTGGGTATCGGGTATATGGATTTTCCTTAGGATGCTAAATCTTGTTAGAACTAAATTTAGTATGAAAGAAAGACAAATGAGAAGGAAGAACAAGAGAACACTTGAATTTCCTGAAAAAAAAAAAAACATGCATGTATCCAAGTTAAATAATACTGGTCAAAGATTTTTCTATACCTATGAGACCCTGAGATATCAAATAGAAGGAAGGGGTTAAAGCTTGGCTGTCTTAAAATACTTGCTTCACAATAGTGAGAGGCCAAATATTTTAAGTTCAGACTCCATTTTAGAGAATCAGACCTAAGTTTGAACTTAGGTAAACTAACAGGCTGGTACCTAGCATTAGTTTCCAAGTCACCCCCCAACAAAACCTGAGCCTAGTTCTAGTCTGAAGGATAATAATCCCCAAGAACAGCACTTACAGGTTACACCCTCAACAAGACCAGTGTCCCCATGTTACTCCCCCAACAAATCTGCACCTCCAGTTCCAAGCCCACCCGCTGCCTGATGACCACCAATGCCCAAGGGAGCAGAAGTTAAGTTTATGATATGACTCCCAGCCTAGCCAATTATATAAAAGGCCACAGAAGCTTTCCAATTAGATGCTCCCACACAATACTTCCTGCTTGCTGCTTACTATAAAGCCTTGCCCTGTTAGATATTGGGGGCTCCTCCACCACTAAAATCGTCCTGTGTGACAATGGTACACTGGAGGTCCCAAGCTAGCTTGAGTAGGATAGATACTGGTATGAGTTGCATCAGATCAGCTCCTGTCTGATTTGTCGGGGAAGAGGGGGAATCACTAACATTTCCCTGGTACTACAATAGGAAGTCATCACTGAAACCAGAAATGATTTGTTACTTAGAAATATCTACGTGAGAATAACTTTAGCGTGAAATAGTTGGGAGTGCCCCGTTTTTTGTCAGTTTAAGTTCTTACCTGACTGCGGTTATGCTTTGTCCACCAGTAAACCCAGACAGATAGGAGTGTGCATGTGCCAGTCCAAAAGACCTTCCAACAGAACTCTAATCTTTCATATTAGAAAACTAATTTATATTTAGACATTGACTGACAGTGGCTATCATATTATATGCACTATAAAAAGAGAACTCTTCCCCAAATAAGCCCTTGTCATTACACATTTGTCCAGTGTTTCTTTCCTTTCAAGTCTGAGTTCAAATGCTCTGGTGCTCTTCCCTTCACATTCTAATCTCCACGTTAACAGCTGTCAGCTGGCAGGGTGGGTGCAGGAGGAAGTAAGATCATTTCAGAAATGCATCCATTGTAGCAGAAGGCACCATGTAAGAGGTACATGAATCTCTGGTTGTCAGGAGACAGGTGGGTCCCTAAGAAAGGGTGCATTAACTTCTCCTCTAAGTCATTTCATGGAACTGATGTATTTGTCTCCATTTTTATAGGAGAGAAGATATAACCCCAAAGAAACACATGAAAGAAAATCAGTGTAAGAGGGAATATGTGCAGGCAAAAGGGAGATGCAGCTTACATTGACTTTGCTAAGTGGCTCTTGGAACTCCTTGACTGAAACTGTGGAATTGGTTGTTTTAGAAAGTGCGATACTTTTCACAGAATGTTCTTGCATTTATTTTGCAATGTGAACTATATTTACTTATGTCATTCTATTTTTTTCCGTTTCATGCTACTCAATGTAGCCTGAGTCATTGAGAAAATCTAAAGACTTCTTTTGCTCCACCATTCTTCAATGCTCCTAGACAAATGGTTTTCACAGTACATATGAAAACATACAAAAGTCAAAATCTCCTTACCAAATTTATTAAAGCTTTGTATATGTTTCACCCATTCATTCTCTTTCTATGAATGGAAATTCTGACTCTCATGGGTCCTCTGTGTTGTTTTTAACTATATGTTTGAAATGGCAGTATCTCTTTCTCCATGAACTTTGTTACAGTCAAGGTAAAACTTTATTGGAAAGGCACAATGGCTAATCTCCTAAATTTCTTGACAAAACACATTATAAGATGTTATAAGATGGAAGATAAAAACCTTGATTAACGCATTTGCTGATATATATGTACTAATATTCACAGCTCACTCTGTTCCAAATACATTATTGCTGCACAGCTACTAGTGCCTTAGCTATATTATGTGAAAATATTAATTCTTTTGTAGATAATGTTTTAGAAAGAGTCTTTCGCTAAGTCTTAATTTTAAAAATAATAGTAACAGCAAAAAAATCACTTATCGTTTAACCTTAGAAATAGAAAATAAATTGAATCAGCAAATTGTGCTTTATCAATATTTTAATTAGAAATGCATTACATATAATAACAAGCACTTAAAGAAAATATTGATAAGTCCAAGGACATAAATAACAATATTAATAATTATTCCTTTATATAACCCATATAATTGTGTATGAATGCACAATTGGCAATCTGGGAAATTCTGACTTCTTTGCACACTGTGAATTTCTCACCGTGTACCAGAAGTCCAGGGTAAATTTATGTTGTAAGAAGGAAATATTTTTATCGTGCTTGAAGAGTCTGGAGATGAAACAGTAACTTAAGTGTCTGAAAACAATAACCTCATTTTGTCCTTCCCAAAGTGTCCTTAGTGAACACTTCAGAAAACATAAATATTTGGGGAAAATATCTTATTAACTTCTGCTCTTTAGTGAGGAGAAAAACACAGTCAACATCAACACATGCACAAATGCTCCTGAACAAACTGGATTAAAAGGCTGATCAGGATTATAAAGCAAGATTCCCATTTCCTTACTGCCTTTCTCCCCTTCCCTCCTTCCCTTTCCTTCTTTCCCCAGCTCTTCCTCCTTCAATTTCTTCATGCTTCCCTTGGTCCCTCGTTTTTGTTTTGTTTAAAGATTTATTTATTATTTATTTATTATAACTACACTGTAGCTGTCTTCAGATGCACCAGAAGATCTCATTATGGGTGGTTGTAGCCATCATGTGGTTGCTGGGATTTGAACTCATGACCTTCTGAAGAGCAATCGGTGCTCTTACCCACTGAGCCATCTATCCAGCCACCACTCTTTTTTTTTTAATTTCTTCTTCAATTTTTCCTGTGTTCTACTGGTGAAGAAATGATTCTCATCACAGGAAACAAAATAATGTAATTTCATGATTCCATGATAGTTATAAATGTTGCACTGAGGGTGGCTCAGTGCTGAGGCGGATGGCTGAGGGTCTCTTTCTCCCTACTGCTGAGGCCTGTGGCAGGGCACATTAGTCAAAAAGGAGGCAATGTATAAATGAGATATTTCATTATAGGAAAGAGAAAATAGGCCTGTCAAGGAGAGAGAAGGAAAGGAGAGGAAGGAGAGGAAAAGAGAAGGAGGGAGGGAGAGAAAGGAAAGAAAAGAAAGCAAGAGAGCAGGATGGAAAGAGAAGAGAACAAAGAGCAGGGAAAGAAAGAAGACAAAGAGCAAGAGAGAGGAGTAAGAGGACAAAAGCAAGAGAGGAAGAAAAGAAGCAAGAGAGGAGACAAAGAGCAAGAGAGGGAGGAGGGGGTAAACTGCCCCTTGTATTGTATGAGGCATGGCATGCCTGGCTGTGGTCAGATGACTGGGTGTAGGGTACAGCTAGAATGCTGGGAACTTGGGGCATTGTCTGCCTCATAGAGCACACATCTCCTGCGGGGGCAGCTGTTAGGGGTTGCAACTGAAGCGGGAGCCAAAGACTCAGGAATTATAGCCAAGCTCCTTTCACCCTCTACAGTCAGAGACTGCCCACTGAGGCTCCAGAGTTCAAGGTCTAAGTTGCCTGAAAAGAGCACTGCACCGCACTACCCCACATGTAAACATGATATTTTCTCTTTCACATTTTAGCAGGTTTGGGGGTGTGTGTGGAGAATTTGAATGTGATCTCAGCATGTAAGAGATGAGACAGTTTTTGAACAAGAAGGTCATGTACACATTGTTCCTTTTCAACATGCTTCTGGACAGACATGAAGTTTGACAATGATGAATTCTGGAGTCAATTGTACTTTGATTTAAGAACACTTGCTTAGAAACTTAAATAATCCTAGAGAGTTTTGATGTTAAACACCTGGGTTTCTTCTCTCTTGCTGTGGAACAACATTGCCTCTGAGCTAGGAATAGCTTTTACAAAGGCACCAAACTTACCAATCTAATTTGTTTTTTGTATAAAAATCAAGTTGTCATTGAGAGGTCGTGTGAGATGCTTTCTTTTATTTGAAAGAACTTTGTACACCATGAAATGCTATGTAAGTATAGAATGTCACCAAGTAGAATATGAAAGGATGGATATCCTCACCAAGAATACTAAAAATGATGCCTGAGGCCCTGAAAGAAATTCCAAAAACATCCTAGGGCTCTGAGTTCTCACAGCAGTGTCAGGACATCTGTAGTCTCCAAAGTACATAGCTGGAGGTAGACATCACACACTAGAAAACACAAAATGTAGTCTCTAAAATTTACCCACCGGTTCTATTGATTGTGTTACTTCTCTGCTCTTATCCATTTCCCGTAATGCCCCAAACTATCTTCAACAAAGTAATTTTGTCAATATACATCTAAAACTCCTGAGCTATGCTCTTTAGTTTGTTGGTTTTCAAAACTAATTTCCCCTTATTTTGGGACCCAGACATTTCTCTACAGAAGACTAACTTCAATAGGAGCAAGAATACATGGGTGATTTAATTTTTTTCCTGAGACAGTGATCTGAGTGAAGGGCTGAGATTGGAGACAAAATTTTGGGGAAAAATACGCTTAACTTTGTAATTTGTGGAGTGTGGCAAGTTGAGTGCTGATGAAGGTTCAAGGACTAGCCATCTCTGCCTGGAACAGTAGTAGCCTAAGAAACCCACACAGAGAATGAGCAGTGAAATGCTTCTTTCAGTTTTAATGTTTGAATACACACTAAAACTGACTCGAACAGTTAAAAATATTGTCATTTAAACTGACAACTCTCCAATCGCTTGATTGAGAACCTTAGAGAGACAAGGTTTATCAGGTATTTTTTCCTGATTAGGGAAAATTAATTCTGCCTCCAACTCGGAGGTGGTCGAGCTGAGTCTTTTGTGACCCTTGTCAGAGGTCATTTTAAATGCCTTTGGATTATTTGCTTAAGAAGCTCAGTATTTCCTTTTCCTCTCCCTTTGCTTTGTATTCATTCTATTTCCTGGCCACAGCCCATGTGATACTTATTAATAATAGCTGACTAATCCCTTCCTCCGTAAGTGTGGATTTAGAAGTATCCTATCAGTATCTGCTGAGGCAACTTTTTACAACTGAGAAGTTAGGGATGGTGGATTAGGAACTTTCCTGCTGAGGACATAGGAAGAAAACTAAAGCCTTGCACACTGTGTTTTCTCTCTTATTACTCACGGGAAGATATTCATCAGACCTTATGCATGGGTAGCCAACTGCTTGCTCCATAGTATGCTTTCTTTAAAAAGTAGCAAATAACATTTTCAAACACGAATGAAGTAGGAATAGACTTTTGTTAGGGAAAATGACCATAATAATCTTTGACATTTCTCATCAAATAATCAACTTTATTGGAATATACAAGTGTGCTTTCTGACATAGTAAGATGTTTTAGATAAAGACAAAAAAGGAACAGAGACATATTACTACAGTGCATTGCAGATGTAAGGGGACATTACATGGGCATCTCTAAGTTACTAAGCTCAATAGAGGAGGCTTAGTGGGAAAACATTATTAAGTTCCTTCAGAGAATTTATGTGAAATCTCCCTGCTAATCTACTCTATAACTCACAGACTTGTAGTAACTTTTTTATTTAACTTGCAAAAAATGAAAGAATCCCCTAAAACACATGCATATACTTGTCTTTGTGTGCTTTGAGTTAATGTTATTTTTATACCTAGGACTTTAAGAAATACTACTTATTGTGTTCTGTGCTTGGCAAACACAGCCTCAAATGCCAACATTCACAATATTAAATGTAAAGGGTTTGATTAAGCAGAATAGAACTACAGATACACCAAAGCCTTCTTATTAAAAGTCACTTCTGAGTTTTCACAGTTTAGATTTAATGTTAGCATTTAAGAAGTTTTAAGTTAAATGCCAAGAAGACGTAGTTTGAAGTAGACTATCAGAATCTTGATTGATAGGTACTGTGTGAACATTCCAGTTAGCTTCTAAGTTAGCATAACACACCTTTCCCTAATTTCAATCTTTATTTTAAAAGAGTTCTTCTGTTCCAGGCATAAGGAGATGAGGGATAAATCAAGACTCCAGTAAGGTATTTCTTGATGGAGATCTTCATTACCAAAGCCAGGGAAGAAACATCAGTGTCCCCATCAGAGGGAGTGTCACAGACTCAGTTCCCGATGCACATCCGGCGCCAGTTGTATCCAGAGTACTTCCATGGTCTGCTGGATGGACTTGCTTGACATCACTGAAGTTCATGCTGTCTGGCATCCCTAGAGGACAAACAAGAAAGCACAGAGTGATGTGGGGCATGGAACCCTTGGATAGTTCTTAAACTTAATAATCTCATGCCACAGTCTTCTTGCTTTCATTGTCTTCTCTGTTTTCACCCAGGCTCCAAGCCCTATGCTTCACAATTAGTCCTACCCTAAGCACATTGTAGGAACCACATCTTTATATGGGCATCCTCAGAAATGCTGTAAGAGCAAAACAAAATCTTTTTTGATCAAGAAAATTCTTTGAGAATATTTCTGTAATGTCAGTGGTTGGTAAAGAAGCAAAGAAATTTAATGAAATAAAATATTCTGAGATATTCCATTATTGCTTTTCCCATTGTGTCAATTATGGAACTGGCTATAAGTTTTCCCATGAAAAATACAACAAGTTAGGAAACACTTATAGGAAATAATTAAGACTGTTTAAAGTTGAACTTTAATTCAACCAGGGGGAGGTCAGGAGGTATGGGATGTATCAGAGGGAGGACTGGAAAGGGGATAAGATCTGGAGTGTAAAAAACATATTAAATACAAGCTAAAAAACAAAGTTTAACTTCTGGGTATAACCTCATATCAGAACAAAGTAAGCATAGGGTTCTTTGCATACTTATTTACATTTATTCAATATAAAGTGTTGTGATATAGTACAATGTGAAATAAATAATTGGTCTTGTCTGGAGGCTTCAAAATTTACATTCATAACAATTTTGAAATGTAATGTATAGTAGAGTATTATGAGCGATACTTAATCCTTTGTATTATGCCTGAAATGCTTGTCTTCTGCCTGAATTTTCTACTTTCTTTCTGAAACATGGTCTTGTTTGACAATCATTTCTTCTTTGTCTGTAGCCAGAAGCCTAGAAGCCCTAGAAAGCCCCAGAAAGCAGCATTCTGCCTTCCATCTTTATGAGTGGGACTGTTTAGATTTCACATATGAGAGTGGGCACACGACACTATTATATTATTATAATATAAGATAATATTCACACGGTTATGAATTGCGTAGCCATTATGTGCACATAGAGGCATGAAGAAAGCAATATAGATATCTCTAATATAGTATATTAGAGAACTTGTCAGTAGGAACACTGCCAATGGAAGATAGAGACGAAGCACTTGATCTAAATATAAAAAAGAAGGGCAGATGAATTAACCCTTTTACTTTTCTGTATATGAGTATGCTGTCTTTATTTATACACAAAAAGGCCATCAGATCTCATGACAGATGGTCATGAGCCACCATGTGGTTGCTGGGAATTTAACTCAAAACCCCTGGAAGAAAAGTCAGTGCTTTTAATTGCTAAACCACCTCTCGAGCCCCTCTACTTAGTTTTAAATTGTTATACCTCTGTGTTGTGGATAGACTGATAGATTGATAGACTGAGTAGGGAATGGTCCATAATGATTTGCAATGAACCAACTGTTTTCTTCAGGTAGTGTTAGTGTGACACACCCAGGGAATTGCTGGTTTGTCCCTCATTATCTAGTGTTACTAACATTCTAAGGCCACATGACTCTGAGTTATCTTATGACATACTGCTATCCATCACAATGAACAGAATTCAACTTAGTCTTAGTAAAGCCACAAATATTGACATCATAATTACATTGAGACTGAACAAAAAGGTCCTCATATAAGGAAAATTCAATATTTATATAATTAGGTCAATACGCATACATAATTCAGAAGGTAAGCCCTATTGCACTCAGGGATGAGGGCATTAAGACCAAGCAAGCTCTGCGGATCTGATGTATTGATTATGTAGCCTCAGTTCAAGCATTATTATTCATTGTTTGGGTACTTGTTTTGCCCTTCTGTGTCATTAGGCAAGATGAATAAACTAGCAATTCATTTTTTATAGGGTGGGAGTCAAATGTGAATATTTTAGTCATAGGTTCAAACCTCTTGCTGAGCTAGAGCTTAACAGGGAGCTAAGAGGACTCTAGTATTTTGGAAGATGCCCTCTTTCTGGGCAATTTAGGCTGGGCTTTTTACAAGCATCCCCTACTCCTTGATGAAGAAATGATTCTTGCTTATTCATTTTCCTTTATTTGATATCAGATGTGAATGTATACACTTTATTGCATTGAACCGGGGATTAAATACCTTTTATAGGATGGAATGTCTAGGAGAGAAAGCTCATCGGATGGTTTCCAGAGTGTTATGTAGATACCTCATTAGCATGGAGAACTCTATCAGTCTGCATTTTAGCCTGACCACTGGGATGCCAACATATATGCATCTCAGGAAAGGCAGAATGCAGTGTACAACAGGAGTCCCAGTCTATGTTCTTCCGGGGAAGAAATAGCAAGATCTGGAACAGGTACTGGGGCAGAGTTCTCAAACTTATGTGTACCCAGATGGCACTGGAGACCATGTGGAGTTGAGAATGTGAGTCTGCAGGCATGCATTGAGCCCGGGACTGGGTTAGAATCTGGCTTGGCTCCAAGTGAGTGCCAATTATATGGATAGACTGGAAGAGAGGCTTTCTTGTGGACACTTTAGGACTAAGGCCTCCCTACAGCAATTGTTGATGAAGGAGATGGTCTTTGCTTGTCTAAACTGTTTTATTGATGATGGATGTGAGTACATATGTCTTACTCTGTGTAAAACAGATTACATACCTTTTGCAGGAAAAGATGCTCAGGAAAGGACGCTTGATGGCTAAACACTCAGGACCAATCTAGATATCTCATTAGAATGGAGAATTCTAGGTTTCTATGCTATGTGACTATTTGTCATAGTCCTCTTGGTGGGGTGTCATGGTCACATGTTCCAGGACAGGTAGTCTGGCCTGAAGCTGATTTTAACGTCTACCATTCCTAATTATGTGATTTACAGGGGTTTTTGAATTTGCCTTGACCTTACTAGTTCTTCGGTCTGGTGGCACGGTTCTATTTGCCCCACAGAACCCCAAGTATTTTTGCTACTTGACCTAGTGTTCATGGTCTTCTCAGTAGGGTGTCATAGTTGTGTGTTCCAGAGCTGACAGAAGTAGACAGGGAGTGGCTCCACTCCTTCTGCTCTCAATTCTGAGATTCCCCTGGTTTGAGCTCATCCAATGTTTTCATTTCTCATGCATGTCTGGTAACATGGTGCTACATGCCCTGCAACCATCAGCGCACATGTAAGCAGAATGGTCCTCAAGCCAGACAAGGTCTGCACTGCTGTAAGCCTAAAGCTGTGTTTTACTATCTGAGGTAGGTGTACCATTAACATAAGAATCTTAAGGTTTATGTCCTCGAAGTAGTATGTGAACATGCTATATATAGCTATAGTTATGAATCAATCCAGTCACAAGCTGGCCTTGTTTTCTGTAAGTCACATATTTTGTTGAAAAAGCAAACTGCTATAATTGTTTGCTTAAAGAAATTTAATTAAGTTTGGAAATTATGTCAAAGTTAGCCAAAGACTCATAAAAGAAAAAAATGTTCAAGAACATATTACATTAATATATTAAATAAACACAAAGTAAAATTTGAATAACCTTTTTAGTACATAATAGCAATATGCAAATGTGCTGATAAGTCCATATTTTCTTCCTCTAGTCGTTGTTAATCTAGTTGGAGAATGACAGAGGCTTTACTACTGGAAAGTTAAATGGAACCTTGAAACTTGAGTATTTTTTCAGACAGGTGGTGCTATGTAGGACATATACGTGATGAGCTATGTTTAGGGAAGTTGCTGTTAAGGAGGTGGTGAGCTTACCTAGAGACATCACATCGGCAATACATTTGCTATGGAAGTTCATATACATTGACTCAAGTATTCCTGTGGAGTGTGCAAGGTATACCAGTTTGAATTGATGAAGTAGGGGATCTAGGAATAGTGAAGATGGACTTCAAACTCTAAAATGTGAACTTGGGGTATGTTCAAATCTTCCATGGCACAAACTCTGCATTTTATGAGACACTAGCATCCACATTTATGTTGAAAACAGATTCTGTTTTGTTCTTTTCTTCATTGATGTTACGAATGGTTGTTTATGTACTAATTTTCTGTTAGTCAAACAACATGAAGTTTTTGTTTGTTTGTTTGTTTGTTTGTTTGTTTGTTTGATTTTTCAAGACAGGGTTTCTCTGTGTAGCCCTGGCTGTCCTAGAACTCACTCTGTAGACCAGGCTGGCCTCTAAATCAGAAATCCACTTGCCTCTGCCTCCCAAGTGCTGGGATTAAAGGCATGGACCACCACTGCCCAGCTCAACATGAAATATTTTGTGGTAGAGGACATGTGGCTGGTGAAGGTAGATCAATGACCTGAAGTTTGGAGGACTTTTTTTGTCATAAATTCATTGACATTTTCAGTGAGGTAAAGGGGTATGACATTTTTTTTGTGTGTGTATACCCCCTTTTCCATTACTTATAATATAAAATTTCTCCAACTTTCACTAAGTCATGAAGACTGTGCCTCACAATAAGCTATATTAAACGAGGTAAATTGTCTTAAGTTGTCAGTTTGTTTACTTATTCCAAAATCTAGACACTGTGTCTCAGAGACTGTATTAGACTCTCAGTACAGAGCATGCAATGAATATGTTATCCCAGTTTGGTGAATATAAAAATAAAAAACAAACCAAAACCAAAACAAAACTTGAACATTAGGAACTTTTTTCAAAATTCTAAAACCAAAGGGAAGATTTAAATGTTGAAAATATGATGACAGAACACTATTTGAACTCAACCCTAAGGTAATACTGGCATCACAATAACTTGGTTCTACTAATGAGAGAACATGTAATCATGACTCCTTATAGTTGTTGTGTACTGTGCCTTAAATGAATATTGTAAATGATAATTGAGTAATGAAGTTCCTTCCCACAGCAGAGTGTATTTGGTTTAATCATCCTCTTCCCTTCTAAACATTAGGAATAGATTTATAAATAACTATTTACTAAAGTCTCTTGGCCATGGATGAATATTGGTATTAGCTACTCACTGCTTCTAGCACCGTACTTTGAATGCCAATTCAAAGCATCAACCATACAGGCAAGTTCTGGTTTGCCAGAGCATAAGTAACTTAACTTTAGCTATTCTATAAGACAGCAGAATTTTAAGAGCTTTGAAATTAGAGTGCTTTTTGTTTAGAAAGGAGAATATATTGTAATATCTTTATGAGATACAATTTAAAATATAACAATGAAAATGTAAAAAATCAATACATTTTTATTTTTACTTATTTATAGGTGAAAAATTCTATAGACTAAGGCTGAATATATGAAGCAAATATCCATAGCTTTGACTCTAAAGAATGAATAATATCTACATGACACAAATGACTGTTACAAGAACAAAGGACACACTGCACACTGGAGAAAATACAGACCACATAGCTCACTCAATGAATAGTGTCTTTAAATTAAAATTCTAGCATTCTATACAAATCCTACACATGTTTTAATAAAATAATGGCAAAAGAAAATCAAGGGTAATTACAAGAAAAAGTGTTCCAAAGAAAGACTAGTGAGTTTTTGGAAAACAGATAAATATAAGCTTTTATACAAAAAGGTGTTCTAATTTTGTCAGTTCATAGTTAGCAGAGTATATTGTTAGGAAAACTACCTTATTTTAGGAAAAATTGCCAATATATATTAAAACTGTTTAAAATGTACATTTACTCAGACACAGTAAATCTATTTTTATAAAGCTGGTCTGTGGGAAAAATTAGGAAAATCTGCATGTAATTGTTCAGAAAATGTATAAGCTAGTGAAATTTATTTGCCATTATGTGCCTAAATGATATCTTATGAAATATGAAAACATGTTAAAATATGAGATGCATTTGTTTATTAAAACTATTCAAAAATAATTATGTATTTGTCCTGGTAAATGGATTTTGGTGGAATTTATATATATGCTAGCAATATTTTTAAGGCTCTTTTAGCTCAGTCAAACATTACCATGTTACTATGAAAGTATGAATTCCCTCATTAATTTTTGTATTGACATAGTAAGTGCTTAGTAACAATTTTGTGAATTAATAAACTAATAATCTAAGGCAGGAAAATGTAAAACTACAAAAATATTTCCTCAGTCCTGTTTCTTCTATTATAAAGACTAAGATTATATTGACTCAACATTGAATGTAAAATAAAAATGGAAATTAGATATGAACTAAGAAATCATGATACAGTATTAAAAATCCATTATGGAAAAATTGACACAAATTTTCAGAATAAAGTTGCGTGGAGCTACAATCATATCCTCTTCCTATGAAAGTAAGTTGACAAGTACCCCTTCCTTAATGACATGACAAGAGAATTGTTTATATGCTAGATATATCCTGTACAATATTGAGTCCCCTTTTAGTTTGCCATAAGCTATTCTATAGATGCCCATTTTCAAAGTATAATCAATGTGTTGGATGCACAGGCGTCTGATAATACTTTAGCACCTTGAAAATGCCTAATTGATATACAACCCATGGGTGTCCTATTTGATACACAGAAAGTATAATCAATCAAGAAGCTGTTCTGGTAGAAGTGTCTTCCATGAACTGTGGAGCAAAACTATAATTGTCTATTGTGTAGGTGTGTGTGTGTGTGTGTGTGTGTGTGTGTGTGTGTATGCCTATGTATGGTGTATATGTGGGTAAATATGTCTATGTATAGTAGTACCTAATGCATCCTGTCTATGCATGTGCAGAGATAACTTGGGCTAAGACAAGACAATGTCTTCTACTTGTCCTTGTGACAAGATATCTCTTAAACGTGGAAATTAATAAATTTTAGCTAGGCTATTGGCTAGAAAATCCAAGTGATCCTCCTGTCTCTGCATTACCTTCCCAACATTTGGGAAGCAGGTTCTTATGGCCATGTCTAGTGATTTACCTGCATAAGCACATGTTCTTATGCTACTGCAGAAGTGTGCTTACTAGATCCATCTCCTTAGCCTCTGTTTTCAGTCCTATAATATGTGAGTCCCCACTGTTTCCACTTAAAGATTCAGCCTTGAATATTTGAAAATTATGTTCTCCTAATCACTCCAATTGATTTTTTCTTTGGTTAGAAAACCGTGGGTTTCCACATATCTTTTTCATGTACCTTTTCTTGTTTTTGTGAGGTGATAGTTGTGTCATTTTCCTGCCACCATGACCTACTCATAGTCATGAACTATGAAGAAACTATAATTTAATTTGCAACTATCCGAAGTTGAAAATTAAAATAGATATTTTCTCTTCTAAATCACTTTTTGTGAGGGTGTTTTATTACAATAAATCAAGTTAAACTAGAGCAGGAAAACCCAAAAGTGGATGAGACATAAGAAAGTTGGGTGGGTGTGTTGGGTTCTTCTTAGAAAAGCTACCAATGAGGGCATCTTGTCTTCCTCCTTGATAAGGAGTGCCCAAGGTAGAGTGGAACATGTCAACAAGGTGACTGCAGCCATGGCCAGAAGGCAGTGGCACCCTCTCCCTCCTGAATCCCTACAGTGATCCAGTCTACCCATCCACATATGACTTTACTAATTTTCATCACTTTAAGGAATCAGTTATGGGTTAGCTTTTGTTTAAATTCCACACTAACTATGTATGTGCTCATTTTGAGAGCAGTGGACAATCCTCAGACTCAGAATTGTCACCTCTACAATGAATACTTTCTCACCTATAATGATCACAATTACTTTTTTCAGCACTACAATACATATTGTATTTTATTATTATAATGACATCTGTTATCTTTTGGAAATGCTTTTGCTCAAAGAACATTTTTCTAAGCCTCCAATCTTCTCTATTATATGTTGATGTGTTACTACATCCAGAGACCCTGAAATACATTTATTATTTTGATATATTTAATTTCACTTTCAGATCACTGAATTATTTTAATATCTGATTGTGTTTTCAGTTTAACAGGTCATTTTGCTTATTCTGTCTTGATTTCCATTAGGCTGTATTTCCTTTATGTTTCATTAATCCTCTGTGTTTAAATATATCTATAATGGATGCATTCTATATTAGTTCTTTAAGTGCATTGCTTTGAATTTTTAATATTCATTAAAATACATAGCTGGAAACACTTAGAAGTTTATTGAAGTTTTTTACTTCTTTTTATACCATGAAGATACATTGGAATATTTGTGTTTTACGTATGTGTGTAGGAGGCTCACACATCTGTTTAATATACATGTAGCGGCTAAATGAAGATATTAGACAATGTCTTGAATCATCCCTTTGCATATTCCCTTGAGACAAGTCTCTTACTGAGCATGAAGCTGACTGTGTTTCAGATAGACCAGCTGGCCCCTGGAACCTAGTTATCCTTCTGCCTGCCCCTCCACACCCTTGCCTCCCATATGGGGTAAATGATGTGCCTTGCACCATGTTTTACATGTGGGTGCTGTGGATCTGAACTTAGGCCTTCGAACTTGCATAGCAATTGCCTAGCATAGCATAGTAATCTGCCATGCCTCCTCACAAGCCCATAAGCTAGATACCTTGATAAACATTTCAATTTTACAACTAAATTTTACAACTCCCTCTAATTACAACTTGTTCCAGCTAGTTTTGTGTGTCAATTTGACACGAGCTGGAGTTATCACAGAGAAAGGAGCCTCCCTTGAAGAAATGCCTCCGTGAGATATAACTATAAGACATTTTCTCAATTAGTGATCAGTGGTGGAGGTGTGGGTGGTGTCATCCCTGGGTTGGTGGTCCTGGGTTCTACAAGAAAGCAAGCCAGGAGAAGTAAGCCAGTAAGGAACATCCCTCCACAGCCTCTGCATCAGCTCCGGCTTCCTGCCCCATGTGAGTTCCTGTCCTGACTTCCTTTGGTGATGTACAACAATGAGGAAGTACAAGCCAAATAAACCTTATCCTTCCCAAGTCGTTTTGGTCATGGTGTTTTTCATAGCAGTAGTAACCCTGACAAAGACACAACTGGGATTAAATCTCTAATTTACTAATTGTTATATGTCAACATACACTCAAATATAGTTGCTTGTATGGTCTGAATGAGAATGACAACTACAGGTTCATACATTTAAAATCTTGGTTCCTGGTTGGTGAAACTGTTTGGAAAGAGTCATGAGGTGTGGCCTTCATAGAGGTGTGTTTTCAAAAATCTATACGAGACCTTGTCCCTTTCTCTCTCTCTGCTATATGGCTGTCTCCTGAGAGGCTGTGCCACAGCCTGACAAATATGGAGGCAGAAGCTCCCAGACAACCACTGGACTGAGCTCAGGGGTCCCCGACTGAGGAGTTGCAGAAAGGACTGAAGGAGCTGAGGGTGTTTGCATCCCCATGAAGGGAGCAACATGTCAACAGGCCAGAGCCCCAGAGCTCTTCAGCCTGCTTTAGTCCTGCCCAGTGTAGAATTCCAGTCTTCTCCTGGTTGCCTGAAGAAGACAGTTTCCTTCTGGCTGCCTTCAGATTAAGAGAGAGAACTCTCAGCTCCTCCAGCAACATGTCTGCTGGCAAGCAGTTATGCTTCCCAGTATAATGATAATGGACTGAACCTTTGACACTGTAAGGCAGCCCTAATTAAATGTTTTTTTTTCCTGTGATAGTTGTCTTGGTCATGATGTCTTATCACAGCAATAAAACAATGACAAAGATGGATACAATCAATATATTGAATGAAGTATATAAATCTCAAAGGATAAATATATTATTTATAAATTGGAAACACAGGAAAATAAATACATGATTATTCAGTGTGTTTTGCTTCTTCCCACATTTATGCTATCCAGGATACCCTGCCTATGAAATGGTGCTGTCCACAGTGGGATGACCTCTGTACTTCAAATTAATCCAAATCAAGACACGCCCCCTCAGACATGCAGTAACTCCGATGATGCTCAAAATCATTCGCTAAGTCTCTTGTCTCAGGAGATTCATGGGTGTTGTTAGTTAACAGAGAAACTTATCACACCTGCCTATAGTGAAGGCAATCCTCACGTAGTAAGTGTAGAAAGACCGCCTAGGAAAGTCTATTCCATTTGATGAAAATGGATAGATGAAATACTAGATCCCATCAATAGTAAGTAATGTGTATTTGTTTTGTTAGTTAGTTTGTTTGTTTTTTGTTTTTGTTTTTTTTTTGATTTTTTGTTTTTTTGTTTTTGTTTTATTGTTTTTTTGTTTTTTGTTTTTTGTTTTTTGTTTTTTGTTTTTTGTTTTTTTCGTGACAGGGTTTCTCTGTATATCTCTGGTTGTCCTGGAACTCACTCTGTAGACCAGGCTGGTCTCGAACTCAGAAATCCACCTGCTTCTGCCTCCCAAGTGCTGGGATCAAAGGTGTGTGCCAACACCACCCAGATAAGAAACATGTATTTGTAAAATTTTTATCTCCTCATACTTGTGAATGAATGATCCTCAGTGCACCTGTTCTAAAATCAACAGCCTACTTAGTAAATAAACACACTTATGTGGGACATAGCTAGTAAAAATGTAGATAAAATCACCAGTTTCTAACTAGTGTATATACTACTGGTTGCTTTTCTCATTGCTGTGAGCAACTATGGAAAAGCATTTCTAAGCAGGAAGCACTGCTTTTTTTTACTTATTTAGACTGTGCAGCGGTTGATGGTAGGGAAGGCATAATGGTAGAAACAGCTCATGGCTGTGGTAGCGGCAGAATGAGTCTGCTTGTTTACATTGTGGTGGACCAGGAAGCAGATAACAGACAGGAAATAGATCTGGTCTGTAAAACCTTCAGGCCCATGCCAGAGACCTGCTTCTTTCCATGAAGCTTTTAGGGTTCTATATTCTTCCAAGGCAGCATGGTTAGATGGGAACCAAGTATTAAAACTCACAAGTCTATAGAATACTAAAGTTTTAGTTCTTATTGATGAGATAAAATGCCATGACTAAAACGAAGGAGTTTAGCTGGGCATACGATTCTAGTAAAGGAGTCCATAATATTGAGAAAAGTATTGTATCAGGTGCACGGAGCCAAGAGATCATATGTACAACCAAATGTAGAAAGCAAAGAGTTAACTGAAAGTGGAGCAAGACTGTAAATACACAAAGCCTAGTGATGCATTTCTTCTAGCAAGGCTACCCCACCTAAAGGCTCCATAACCTCCCAATCAGTAAGTGCCACCACACATGAGAACACCTGAGCCTATGGAGGACGCTCAAAAACATAAACCACCACGACAATTTTCATGTTCAACTCTGTGTGTGTGTGTGTGTTTGTATGTGTCTTTTTTGTGTGTGTCTGTGTTAATATGGATACTTGTGTATGTTTCTGCATGTGTACTTGTGTGTGTCTGTGTCTTTCTGTCTGTCTTTCTGTGCGTCTGTCTGTGTGTGTTTCTCTGTGTGTGTGTGTTGATTGTGTGTGAATATGTGGTATTCCAAACTAAATCACAACTAAGGTATTTACCAAAAGGGTCACACATTAACGTTCAAGTGAGTATCAATAATTAGCAACTGATTTCCCACAAGAATAAACAATTTGAGGTCACAGGATAATAAATTAAAAAATAAAAGCTCAAGAAGAATCATGTTTTCTAAAGATAATTGCATCTTTGACCATAAAAAGAACCTAGATAATGGAAAACCAAAGCAAATTAAAAGACAAGCAAATTCTAGCACAGGCCATGAATCTCTCTCTGGATTCTGAAGTTTTATGGTGACAACCTCTGAAGTAGGGAGGGGCTATTGCACCTTCTTCCTGGAGATTCAGCAGTCCTCCCTCTAAGTTTATAAGTTTTTTCAATTGAGGAAATACTCCTGAGTCTTTGTTTAACTGTATCCAGCATTTTTCTTTTATTTGATTGATGGATATCCTGCAACTGTTCTTAGAGTTCTTCGAGATTATACTTTATTTTCCTGGTTTATTCTCTAACTCAATTCTTCAGCATTTTTACTGACATTTTCATAATTCAATCCTTACGTTATGTTTCAGTAAATTGATCATTTGTTTCAGTTTTGTTTGTTTCAATGTGTTCATGTCACATAAATATGCTACTCCAACTTTAATTACTTTCTTCTTTCTGAAGAGTTTCTGTTTAGTGCAAGTCTTTCATAGATGAAAGACAACTTGATTGTGTGCTACAACGACAGAGACTGAAAATCTGATTGGCACTCTGTGAATGGTGCCCTGAGGTTACTAGACAAATGTGACCAGAATCTCATACTTTCTCCTAGCTTTCTCCTCATTGAAGGCTTTCTTAGATAATAGGCATGTGTAAGAGGAAATGCAAAAGGGAAAGGAAGAGGAGACAGGAGAAGAGGAAGCAAACCCTAAAGCCAAGTCAGAAGGTAACTATATCACATCAGATGAGAATCCTTTCAACAGTCTGAGACCAAAGGAGGAGACTGGGAATGATGGCGAATCAGAAGCAAAACCTGTCTCATGCCACAGCATGTTTCCTTCCTCTTAAACAGGGCAGAATTTCAGAGGTGACCATTCACACATTTTGCCTGAGAGTAATTTCCCAGGTTTCAGGAATTCTGCAAACTAAGTAGGAGAGGTGTGTTAGCAGCACTTACAGTACAGACACAGATACAGACGTGCTTATTCGTCTTCATAATAACACCTCTCTCTACCTGTGATTATGCCTGGAGTTCCACAGTTCAGACGTCTTTTCCTGTATGCCACTTCCTTTTACATCACGCTACACAGGAGAAACGGGTGCCCTGTCTGTCGCAGAGGCAACGCGAACTGCATCTGAAGCTTCTGCATCAAGCCTCTGGTGATTCTCCTGCATTACTATGAGAGGTGACTCTGCCTAGTCACACGTCTGTCTTTGGAGGATTCCATGAAGCAAATTGGATTGGGATTCTGAGTCTCTCAGTGATTCGAAGGACTTATCCTTCTGCATTCTGTGTTATGTCCCCATGTCCCATCTGCTTTCTAGATTCCATTTGTTTTTACTGGTATCTCCTCTTCTGTTTCCTCCGAATTCAGTGAATTTAGGTTTTTGGAGGGAAAAGATCTATAGGGTATTTTAGTAGGTTGTAGGAGGGGATAAAATTAAATGTGTGCGATCAATCTGTGATCTGGATGGCAGTGTTTCCAGTATCCAGCCCCTGAAGCTCTGTCTAAATCTCTGGGCAGGAATTCATCTGTTGGATACAGGCACAGCTTACTTTAGGGCCTTTTCTGAGTGACCAGTTCGCCTGTGGTAAATGCTAATTATTTTGGGGAATCATTTCTGATAAGAGCATTTTCAGTACAAATATTGAGCAATGTTTCATTTTTTTTTCTGGAATCTTAGTTTCTTTTACTATCATCTTCACTAATTAATAAAACATGATGCAAATCATCCAGCTGTTTTAGAAAAGAATGTATAAATATGTATGAAGATGGGATGACTAGTCTCTTAGGTTCTGCATCACCCTGCACAGTCTATGCTTGCCACATACTTGGAAAGCTCAGTGCTTTCAGAGGAAACATAACTAGAGAGCTTTAAAGGGAAGGATTTCGACTGTTAAATTTTTGAACCCTCCCTTTCCCTCTCCATCTTCCTCTCCCTCTCCTTCCTCCCCAATCTCGTGTGTGTGTGTGTGTGTGTGTGTGTGTGTGTGTGTGTGTGTGTGTGCAGGTGAGTGGGCATATGTACACAGGCACATATCTGAAGCTGAAGCTCAGAGGTTATCTTCTGTAGCTGTGACTCAGGAGCTGTGGATTTTCCCTTCTGAGACAGTGCTGAGGTTTGAATATGACATTACAGCCTAAAAGTTGTCAAGCTGCCTAAGAATATTGGTCATGAGAGACTATAAATGCTTATTGTATTTATTAAGTGGAAATGAATTATCTCTGCTTGCATACTGTATCACAAAGAAATATATCCAACTATTTTTATTCATAAAGAATATCTTTGTTCAATGAAAAAACTTCCCCCAAATAAGTAAATATTATTCCAGTTGTCTCTGAGATAAATATCTGCATGATTCATGCTTAAAACCTTAAACCATGTAGGGCAAGCATGGAGGTTCTTCACTGATGATTGTCTCATTCCAGTCTCCCATTCTAATAGGACCACGGAAATTTTACTATCTCTTAAATTATATATTTATCACCTGTTTTCTATGCATATGTACAATTTGCTTTGTATTAAGAGACATTAAAACATCAGGCACAAAAAGGAAGGCCAGAACATCTTCAAACTGTAAGCATAAAAATCATGTATATGTTGAAAATAATAAGATCACCTTGTCTGGTCCAGTATGGAAAAGTATTTATTTTTTGTGCCTTATCTCTGGGAATTAGCAGTATTGATAGTCATTGCCTATTAAACTCACAATTCATTGTTGCCTCTGGATTTGTTCCCAAGTGAACTTATCTTTTCCTGTCTATTGTTAAGTTTCAGGTTAAGGATGCTTAATAACAGTCATGATCATTCTCTTTCTACATGTTTCCACACATTTTCTCATTATAAGTCCTGATTATTTGTTAACCTAGATGTGTATGAGTTCTTCTTGTCACTGACTAGCTTAAATTTTTTCATATATACATATTATGGCTTTCTTACACATGAGTTTGTATATTGACCTCATTTATTTAATTTTAAAGTCCTCAAAGTTGTGACTATATATCTCTGTTTTGTTTCTTTGGGCTGTTGTATAGCTGGCTATTCATGGTACCAGATATTTGTATATTGACCTCATTTATTTAATTTTAAAATCCCCAAAGTTATGACTATATATATTCCTGCTTTGTATTCTTTGGGCTGTTGTGTAGCTGGCTATACATGGTACCAGATATTTAGCAGTGAGGTTGGAAGGTAGGACTTGTCTTTCTATTTATTCTTTATGCTGTGATGAAGATGGAACCCGGGTCTCATTTCACATATGAGCTTAACTACATCCCCAGGTCTGGAAATAAACATTGTGCATGAATAAGCAGTTACTTCATCCTAGGATTAATGTTGGAAGACAGTAGATTACAGAGAGAGGAGCTGCAGACTGGCCTCTGAAGACTGGAAGTCCTTCATCACTGAGTCGCTTCATCGACAAGTTTCTCCATATTAAGACCTTCTCTTAGGATAAGTGTGAAAATTACATGAAAGTATAAAGGTGAGAAAATGTGCTGTAATATGCTACACAAGTAAAATACACTTATTGTTAGAGACTGTCAGAGGCTAATGACAGGAGAAGTTCACTCAGATAACACTGACAGAGCCAGTATTCGACTGGGAGCCTCCTGGCTTCCAGTCCTACCCTAGGTGTGTTTGGGGAGGGACTCATTTCTGGAAACAAAGAATGTGCACCATTTAAAAGCTACTCAGATGCTAGAAAATGAACAGGAAACTAGAAGCTAGAATTATTACTGCCATTAAAGGATTGTGAAAACAAACATATTCAACTTCTTATGTCTATAAGCACTTAGCACTTCAAAGTAGAGCAAATATATATGGGAAGACAACCTCCAATAGCTGTCCCTTGGTACATAATGAATGAACACATTTCATAAGGCTCATGCCAAATAAACAGCAGCATTATAGAAAACACATACGTAATCAACATATTTGATCATGACACCTTCTTATAAGACTTTTCCAGAAGATTCACAGCACATGGATTTTCTTGCAGTTTATTCACAGAACATAATGCTCTCATTTTAAGGAACATTTGTGGTTTCTTCACAAAACAGAAAATTTTCTGTTTCAAATGTTTGCTTTGAAACAAGAAACTGACAATGCTCTGAGGAAGGATCAGTTTCAACACAGAGAGAGGTGAGGAAATTCTGTTCCACATATGCAAGCCAGAGAAAAAATAGCATCTATGAATGTGGGGTTGGAGGATATTCCACAAAAGAATGTGGGTGAGGGGGATCCAAGGGGGAATCAGAGTTCAAAATACCTACATTCCAATACATGTAGGGGTAAATATGATCACACACATATAACTTTAATCGATACACCATTAGACAAAAATTGGGAAATGTACCTTAAAGGAAATTAGGTGCATACTTTCTTTGACTTCTAAGTAACTACCTACAGTATATGTGCTTTAAAAAAAAAACCCCACTATCCTCTTTTGTTTTTTAAAACTTGTTTGCTTAGGTGAAGTGAAGTTCACATAGTATGTATGGATAAAGCTTTGAGGAGTGATCTAAATATTAGGTAAAATGACTTTATTGTCATGTTAAAGCAGTTAAACCAGATGGCCCACATTATGCATATGATAAAGGTCTCTCATAACAGCCTCACCCGCACCGATATTCCCTTGTTTGTGGAACACCAGAGCTGCAACACAAGCTGACAAGATCTGGCATGTTAATATTCTATTCCTGGCTCAGTGAGGTGTGTGAGCAGAGCTGGGTAGGATCACAGAAATCATTATAGCTATGAGATTCAATTAAAGGAAGTAGGAAACAAATCCCACAGTCAATATCAAACTCATACCTCAAAGTATGCACTTTACTAAATTATTGACTTGGGACTTGTCTTTCTATGCAGTGTGGTGCCAACATTATCTGTAAACTTTAGAAGCACCTGAAATGAAAAGAACCCTGACCTTCTTAGCGTAGAAGAAAATGGATTCTGATTACAATGTTTACTGCACATAAAGTCAGATTATGTGCATTTTATGATTAGAGCTGAAATAAACCAAAACCAAAGTAAGAAACGGTTATGATTTATAACATTGCAGTTGTGGTTATTAAAATATGAAGGATCATTTAGTCACCCCAAAGAAACCCTCCCCTGTCAGGAATCCATAGAAATGAAGCTCATTTTCAAATTACCTGGTGACTTAAGCTATATAAGGCATCTTCTCTTAACAGAGGTAAAGGTGACACTAATGCTAAGGTGAACAACAGGTAACTGAAGATGTATAAAATGTCCAAGTCAATGTATGCTTTTGTTGATTAAGGTCATATCAGATTTAAGAGGCAGGGTCCCTTCTAATGGTCATCTTGTCTAAGAAGGTGGTGGCAATATTGACGGGAATAACTAGAATTGGAGATTAGAATATGATTCTCCAAATGTCATGCATGACAGGAAATAGAGTGATTTTCTTTTAATTCCTTAAGCTTTTTTTTTTTACAATTAAATATGATTTAGCTTGTTTACTTTTTTCTTTCTCTTTTGTATATTTTTTTGTTGTGCTAAGTATAATATGGTGGTTCTTCATACTTACCTTTATATGATTTTATCACATTATTATGCCATAGAATACTAAGATATATTTAGCATAGTATTATGGCAGCATATACACACTGAAAATTAATGTCATATTTAGATTTTATAGATAAGCTACAGTGCTGTTATAACAGGAAATAACCTTATGTTTGCTTTTGTCAACATAAATTCTATACTTAATGTATTGAAACTACTGCCATAGCATTTAAATGTAATATAAAGTCTCATTGAAATCACCAATTGTATCACACCAAAATATTGCAAAACATTGGTTGATTCACTCACTGAAGGATATTGATTATGTAGAGTTCAGATGACTCAACATAATCCTTTGCATTGTTGACATGTAATATCTTATCATTCTTTTTAATAACAGAACAATTGCTTTTAAACATATCTATGCACAGATTCTGGATAAGGATTTCCAGGTTAGACTTATAGTTTTTTTTAGAACATTTTTTACGTATATCTGCTATGTATTCACATATTGACATTGAGATTCTTTAACAGATGTAATTACTAAATAGAACCACAAGAAACATGCCATTTCAAGGTGAATTATCTGACAATCTACTTTGAGTCAAATTGAATCCTTCATTTTACTGTTTTTATGTTTTTTAAGATGAGCATTTTAAAATTAAGAGCCCCCAATCCAAGTGAGGTACTTCTATTTAATAAGTGAGACACAATCATAGTCTTTCAGGCACAGTACATTACCTCAACTAAAATCTACTTCCCGAAGGTAAAAAAAAAATGGGGTGACCATCTACCTTGTCTCATATCAGTTAAGTCGGTTCTGGGGATATTGTTGTAGAAGTCTTTAAATGTAGGAAATAATCCAGTTTTAAAAGGACTTGTAGTCCAGTTCTCAATTTTAGAAACACCAAATAACATAAATCACAAAGCTTTTTTATTACTAAAATATATGCAATTGCATTGATATCAAGAAATAATTATAAAGCTGCCTGGCCATAATCATAACAACAAATTTCTTTAAAATTTTTGGGAAAGGAAATATACTGTTCCATGTTATTCTTATGTAGCTGGTTGTTGCTCAGTTTGATAGGCCCTAGTGTGCTCAGGGGTAAATGTTACAACTAAAACTTGTTTTTCCCACTAATATGTTTTGTAGTCTGTATATAATCACAGATAAAACAAAGTCAACAAACTTTTATTGTACTTTAACGTTTAGACGCCGTGTATTCTGACTTCTTTCGGTATGAAGGATTCTTAAATTTTTGAAATTTTGAAAAGTTCTGAGTTCTACCCAGTCAACATCTCCAAAGAACTTAGCAGAATATTCTGGAAGAAATGCAGAAGATCAGAGTGCCACAAGAATGCAGACATTAAGGTCTCTGCTTGCAAGATTCCAGAGGACAAGAGATCTAGCAGAAACTGGAACATGACAGCAGTGTTGTGGTGGCCCTGGATACTGAAGTTATCCGGATTGTGGGGTGGCTCCCAAAGAAACTGCAGTCATCAAATGAGGTTCATCCAAGAGAGAAACCATGTGGACTGGAGGTGACAAGCAATGGACATGAGGTCAGATGACCTTACCACAGGCTACCAATGTCAGCGTACTGTCTCTTTCACTTGGAATAGAAACATTTACTCTGTGCCTTTATATATATGATGTATGAAAATTTAATTTAATTAATTTTAGTTTAGTTTATAGGAGTGCAAGGCTGTAAGTTGTCCTGAATCTCAGAGGTGTTGGATTTTTAAATAGTACACATACTGCTAAGATTATTAGTACCTTTTAAATTACAGTGTATATATTTTACACTGTGAGATGGCCTTAACCTGTGAGAACCAGAGATGGAATGTTATGGTGTGTGCCTGAAATGTCTCCCCACAGTCCCATTCGTTTGAACACTCCATCCCCAGCTAATAGTGCTATTGTGGGAGGTTGTAGACCTTTAGGAGTTTGGACCATGCTGGAGGAAGTGGGTCAGTAGGGGCAGATCCCTGGGGGCAAATTATCCTCTTATTCTTTCTGTGTCCTCATCCAGCCACCATCTGTGGAGTCCTGCAAACTTCACATGCTGGAAATTTCTCTTGCATCCTTTCCCACTTGAATAGATTAGATTGTTTCTGAATCTGTGAGCCAACATAAATCTTTCTCCTTTATTTTGTCTCTCCTAGGTACTTTTTTATGATGACAAGACAAATGATTAACAGAAAAGTAAAAGAAAAACGCTACTTGCTTAGTGTTATAAGCTTCCTTTGTTCAATGCCAGACTATGGTGTAAAGAGAGAATAAAAATTTGCATAAGTACATAGAACTAGTTGTCAGAAAATATACAAATTTATACCCCCCACCACAACACATGCAATCACTTTCATGCAAGTTGTTATTGGTGATGTCTTGAAAATATAGAAGGAACCCTATTAATCTTTGAATTTCCATTAAGTTTAGATCTAGTTAAGTCTTTGAAAAGTTTCAGATGTGTCCCTTCTTAGGCACTACCTTCTGCAAAGCAGGGGTCCACGTTTAATCTTTGTTTTGTATGTTGAATTAGCTTTAGTAGAGCATTAGAGAATTTATCACACTTTACAGAAGGGTCAGCATTCTGGCAACAGAAGTCTATCTTTTTTTTTTTTATTTAAGTTCTATTGCATTATGATGAGAAAAGATACATTATTTCAATTTATCTGAATTTGTTAACATTTAAAAACATATTTTAAGTAAATAGAATTAAATCACATTCTTGTTTTCCTTTTCTACACCAACTCCTCCCAGAGACCACCCTTCAATACCTATAATATATTTTTGTCATGTTCTTTAAAATTTATGAAATATTATAATGAGTATTATAAAAGTTGTTTGATATAAAACAAGAATCAATTTAACAAAATAATGTAGATGCTTGTCTACAGCAATACTGAAAATACATGTTTTTCTCAATATAAATTTTAAATAACTCCAAACATATTAACTGTATATTTTAAAATAATACATTACTACTAGTATATTTTAAATGTATATAAATATATAAAGTATTTTTGTTTGTTTGTTTTGTATTTAGTAGAGCTTAAAATCTTGCATCTTACTGTGGTACAAGCCCAAAATAACAATTTTTAGACATTGGATTTCATTGTAATAAGGCTGTACTTCAAGAACCCTCACATCACCAAAGGATTTTACCTCCATTGTAGCTAAGCTGAGAGTTGACAGTTCTGCTGCCCCAAGGAATGAATGGTAGGCATGAGTTTTGGATACAGATTTCCTGCTATGGTCAAAATTATTTGACTTGAGTGAGTGGATTTATTCTCAGCCCACCGAGAACAGGTTACATTCATTTATGAAATGGTGTGTGTATTAAGATGGTCTATCCATAAAGTCATTCACCAACTGTTTCAATGAACAATGGTTCTGCTTGGAGGGTGGCACAGATATTAGGTGAAGGTAAGAATCTGCTTCATTGGCTGTGATAATTTGGAAAAGCATTCTTCTCAGAGAAAGAGTAACTTATAAAGTCCTCTTCTTCAAACTTGATACAATTGTTACTAAGGTCAAGCAAAGCATTCAGTCTGTCTTTGTAGTTCTCTTACAAGCCACCTCCCAATTTAATTGTCTACTTTTATTTTGGTTAGATAAATACTTTTGCAATATGTAAGATGTTTTGAAAACCATAATATAATATAAAAACATGAAATACACAATACTACTAATAGAGAGGCTGAGATAGGAGAAGCATGATTCCATGATAATTATGTGGTACACAGCAAGACAATGTCACATACGAGCAAGTAGAAAGTGTATGAGGATTCTACAATATTGAACCTATTTCTCTAATTACCATATTAGAGAGACTATTGGACAACAGTCAACAAACTTCTAATTCCTCATATTTTTGGATTTCAGTCAATTAGGATATGTGCTAATATTAATTTTCATACTAAGATGTTAAGAAAAAGTAACTGTCACTTCCTGTTGTTTTTGTTGTAAGAGGTGGAATTATGTTTGTGTAGGTTTGTTGAAAGATTACTTTTTTGCTTCTTCTAGGGTGTAGTTTTGCTCATTATGTTGGTGTTTTCCATCTATTATCCTTTGTAGGGCTGGATTTGTGGAAAGATATTGTGTAAATTTGGTTTTGTCATAGAATATCTTGTTTTCTCCATCTATGGTAATTGAGATTTTTACTGGGTATAGTAGCCTGGGCTGTATGACATCTGCCCAGGATCTTCTACCTTTCATAGTCTCTGGTGAGAAGTCTGGTATAATTCTGATAGACTTGCCTTTATACGTTACTTGACCTTTTCCTTTACTGCTTTTAAAATTCTTTCTTAGTTTAGTGCATTTGGTGTTTTTATTATTATGTGATGGGAGGAATTTCTTTTCTGGTCCAGTCTATTTGGAGTTCTGTAGGCTTATTATATGTTCATGGACATCTCTTTCTTTAGATTAGGTAAATTTTCTCCTATAATTATGTTGAAGATATTTACTGGCCCTTTAAGTTGGGAGTCTTCAGTCTCTTCTATACCTATTATCCTTAGGATTGGTCTTCCTTATTGATTTCCTGAATGTTTTGGGTTAGGAGCTTTTTGCCTTTTGCCTTTTCTTTGACTGGTGTGTCAATGTTTTCTATGGTATCTTCTGCACCTGAGATTGTCTCTTTTATCTCTTGTATTCTGTTGGTGATGCTTACATCTATGACTCCTGATCTCTTTCCTAGGTTTTCTATCTCCAGGATTGTCTCTCTTTCTGATTTCTTTATTGTTTCTATTTCCATTTTTAGATTCTGGATGGTTTTCTTCATTTCCTTCACCTGTTTGATTGTGTTTTCCTGTAGTTCTTTAAGGAATTTTTGTGTTTACTCTTTAAGGGCTTCTAGCTGTTTACCTGTGTTCTCCTGTATTTCTTTGAGGGTGCTATTTATGTCTTTCTTAAAGTCCTGCATCATCAATATGAGAAGTGATTTTTAAATCTGAATCTTGCTTTTCCAGTGTGATAGTATGTCCAGGACTTTCTATGGTGGGAGAATTGGGTTCTGATGATGCCAAGTAACCTTAGTTTGTGTTGTTTATTTTCTTAGGCTTGCCCCCACCACCTGGTTATCTCTAGTGCTACCTGCCCTTGATAAATCTGACTAGAGCCTGTCCTTCCTGTGATCCTGGTTGTGTCAGTACTCCTCAGAGTCAAGCTGTCTCTGTGATCCAGTGATTCTGGGATCCTGTAATCCTGGGCTTATTAGAGTGCACTGGAGTGGAGCTTCCTCTGGGTGTTATGGGACTGGCTGAGGAGTTTGCACCCAAGGTCTGCTCAGGGCACCTGCCCAGACAGACCAGAAGGAACCAGTGCCACTGAGCTGGAGGAGTTCCTTTGTGCCTTGGCCCTGCTGGTCCTAGTTACTCCCAGTGTTGGGACAGATGTGTCCTCCTCACCTCTGATCCTGGACATATTGAGAAGTCTATTTCTTAATGCATTCCCCTACTCCTGATAAGGAAACAATTCCTTGTCCCTGTAAATTATTTGTGAGAATAAATTCGCAGAGGAGTTGGTAATATTAAGCAAAAATCACAGGAAAGGACAGGGCTAACATCACAACTCAAGCCAGTCTGATTCTCTACCTTGTTCAGTTTCCTAATGTATAAAATGAGTTTTGGGGGTTTTTGTTTGTTTGTTTGTTGTTTGTTTTTGAGCAAGTATCACACCCAGTGACTTCTAGCTCCAGCTTCCTGCACTGTGATTCTGAGCACCTGGCTGCCCAAATGCCAGAGGCAGTGCTGTGTGAGTAAAGCCCTACTCAAATTCTTTCTTCCTCATAAAGAAAGACAATTTTGGATTGTTCTTCTGGAAATAGTAGTAACAAAAAGATGGCTAAACTTCTTACTTGAATTGTATAATCATTCTGCATGTCATTTAGCAACACTGATGACAGATTTAGCTAAATTACAGTGGTTTTGTTTGTTTGTTTGTTTGTTTGTTGCTTGTTTGGTTTTGACAAATATTTCATATCACAGGTATCCTATTTGGAAGCAATGAGTGATAGACAGTTAATAAACCAAGAGGGCGTTCTTGCTTTAGAAATCATAAATGCAAAGACTCATCTTGCTTTTGATCTGTTTGCTCTCTGTGAACTAACTCTTTAGGTACAAGCTATTTTTGTTGGTGCTATCCATCAGGAGTCTCTCTAATAATACCAAACGAGTAGAGGGATGGTGCTCAGCTTTGAAAATGCCTTTGTCTGTCCTTAGTAGCAAATTCGAGTGTGCTGATTTATAGTACCTGCTGTTCTTCCTGCTTTTACTGATCTTAATTTTGTCCTTGATTCAGCATACATATAGATGTTCTTAGTGGAGTTTAATCACACAACTGGACACACATAAGCATAGTTTAGTGTTTACAGAATTCTGGGAAGAAAATAGCAGTAACCTTAGTCTATGGATATATAAGATAAAGAAGTTTTTAGACTTCATAACAACAAAAAAAAAGATCATTCAACAGGATTCTTAAAGTTCATGATTGATGAGTCTGAGGTAGGCAGAAGAGCAAAGGGAGAAAGAAAGGGTACAGTTTTGAACTATGCTATGAAAATAGGTAAATTATGAGAATAATGTACATTAAAATAAAATTACATAAAGAGTTTTAATTTCAAATAATAAAGTTAAAACCTACCATTGCTTCTTGGAGCATTATAATTCCAAAGGCAAGAGAACTTTCCTGGAATGTAGCTAAGGAGTTAATAGATCTATATCATTCCATTAGGTTAAATTTTCTTCTTATACTACTACTCTGAAGTAACAAAATACAAAAAATGTTTACTTCTTTATTTCAGTTTTGAATGATAAATTATTAAGTAAAAACACATTTAATATTTATTTTAATTCAGGAATTTGAAAATGAATTATTTCCTGTTACCCATTTATACTATTGGACATAGTTCTTTTATGTTTTTCACTGTGTATCATATATAATGCAATTTTTACTCTCTATTTATCTTTTTATTACTATTTTAAACAATGTTTTTTCATTTTAGTGTATGTATGTGTGTGTGTGTGTGTGTGTGTGTGTGTGTGTGTGTGTTGATGCATGCCACAGCCTTTATACATGTAGAAGCCCAGTTGTAGGCATGGATTCTCCCCCACCAAATTGGTATTAGGTATTTAGATTTTCAAACTTGGTGTCAAGACTTTATCTGTTGAGTCATCTCAATTTACTACTTCTAATACATTTTTCTTAAGGTAACTATGATATTGTTAGGCTCTCATTTATTTTAATTTGGGTTTTATAAATATGAATCTTGATTAAATCTCATTGATCTGTGATTTTGTTTGGAGTGCATTTATTTATTTATTTATATCCTGAGACATTCTTATAACAAATATTGGACATTTCTATTCTCATCCTGGAAGTTTGCGTCAAATATTTGGCTTCTTCTTTCTGAATTGACATTTGAGATATTAGTATTATTATCTCTTGGCTTAGAACACTTTGTCTAGTTTAACTTGGATTATCCCTGGTTAAAATCTATTCCATTATTTGATATATCAATTTAACATATATATTCTTTTCATGTGAAATTTAATATTTTATAAAAATATATTTTCATTGTTATTTATTTCCTAACCTCCTGCACTTAAACCATTTTTACAATCTGATGATTGTATTTCTTGGATTTCTTGTTGAGTCTCTGGTCTTTTGTATAGGATACATCATTCCTTTGTACTTTTGATAATTTCTATAGATGTTCTTGTATGCCTTGGGAATCCAGTGTGAATAATTCTGTGGCATCTAGCAGAGGGAGTGGTTCTCTAGAATTACTTTATTTGTTTCTGCTTGAAATGAAGAGGAGTTGTCATGGGGGTTCCTGAGTTCTACTAGTAATGGGGTTTGAAATGCTAAATCACATTTGATTCATGCACATCCTTAAAACTTTCCAATTCTCCTACATTGAAGTTCTAGTCAAAGACATTCTTCCTGTGTCTATCTGTGATGTCAAATTGGGTTTCTCTTCAGGTCCCTCCTTGAATGATCCCTGTCCTGGCTTCACTATCTATAGGGTCACTGATACATGCAATTTTCCCTAATATCTTCATTATAATATGAAAAACACAAGCAAAAAATAAATAAAAAACAACTTATCACTCCAATGTTGGGAGGTTCTCCTCCTTTAATCTATATTACAATGGAGGAATGTGGGCAGACATGGGTATTAGTGAAGATGAGTTGGTAAATGATGTAATTATATATTAATTAGATGAATAGAGATAAAAGATGAATTTATAGCTAATAAAACACATAAAAATCTAATAACTAATCATAATAGAAATATTCTTTTTGTTTTCACTTTAGTAGCTAGTTAAAATGTCTGAAATAATTTATAGGATTTGAATGAATACCTAATGTTTTATTTTATTGATGGTGATTTAATGAATGCCATCACTTACATTTTCCTTTGAAATACTGTTGAATGGAATAACATAGTGTCAAATAATCTAAATGTGAAGAGAAATGTATAAGTATAAATGTTAAATGGGATTGGCCAGAAACTACCCATCCTTTGTAACTTATAATCAGTACGTAAAATATAACTAATAATCAGTACATTATAACATCTTCATACATTTCCATCCATTTTGTGCTATATACCTCTTTAGTCATTAGGGAAATGCAAATCAAAACATCCCTGAGATTCCACCTCACACCAGTCAGAATAGCTAAGATCAAAAACTCAGGTGACAGCAGATTCTGGTGAGGTTGTGGAGAAAGAAGAACACTCCTCCATTGTTGGTGGGACTGCAAGCTGGTACAACCACTCTGAAAATCAGTCTGATGGTTCATCAGAAAATTGTATATAGTAGTACCTGAGGACCCAGCTGTTCCACTCCTGGGTATATACCCATAAGATGCTCCAATGTGTAGTAAGGATACATGCTCCACTATGTTTATAGCAACCTTATTTATAATAGCCAGAAGATGGAAATAATCCACATGAGAAATGGACACAGGAATTTAATATTTGTCAAGTGGTAGAGTACTATGCTGCTCACAGTTCCATTCCACAGGAAAGAGGAGGCTCTTTCTAAGTGATAACTCCCACCAAGATCATTTCTAACTGATAACTCCCACCTAGATCATTGTGTTGGAAGGTGCCTTACGGCTTACATCTTAGTAATCTGTGTCTTATTATCTTCTAAATTGCAGTTCACAGATATAAACTCAAGGCCAGGCCAACTAATTGTATATCTCCTGACAATAGTGTTGCCCTTGAGTATGGAAGCTCATAAACTTTCTTCTTAGCATTGATATCAGTCTTCTTAAGAAAATTCTTTCTGCCAACTGTGTTCTTGGATCTCAATCTCTTTTTAATTCTCAAGAAAACTCTTCTATTTTGTTATTTATGTTCAATTAATTCTTTTATTACTCTCTTTCTGAACATCATATTACTTGGCTGTGAACTGTTCTATAGAATTATCTTCACAGCTCCCTTTTAAATTATTACCATAATTAAGTGCTCATATCACAATGAAATATTACTTGTGTATAGAGATCACTTAGAGGCACTTAAAGTTGTCAAGTTGGCAGATATTGTAAGTATTAAGATAAACTGAGGAAATGGATGGACCTGGAGAATATCATCCTGAGTGAGGTAACCCAATCACAAAAGAACACACATGGTATGGATTCTCTGATAAGTGGATATTAGCCCAGAAGATCGAATATACAAAGTACAAACCACAAACCATAAGAAACTCAAGAAGGAGAAAGACCAAAGTGTGGATATTTCATTCCTTCTTAAAAGGGGGGAACAAAATACCAGTGGAGGGAGTTGTAGAGACTAACTATGGAGCAGAGGCTAAAGGAAGGACAATCCAGAGACTGTTCCACCTGGGAATCCTTCTCATATTCAATCATCAAATCTAGACACTATTGTGGATGCCAGCAAGTACTGGCTGACAGGAGCCTAATATAGCTGTCTCCTGAGGGGCTCTGACAGTACTCTACTAATACAGAAGTAAAGGCTCACAGCCATCCATTGGACTGAGCATAGGGTACCCAATGAGGAGTTAGAGAAAGGACCCAAGGAACTGAAGGGTTTGTAGCCCCTTAGGACGAACATCAATATGAACTAACTAGTACCCTCAGAGCTCCCAGGGACTAATACACCAACCAGAGTATACATAGTGGGACTATTGGCTCCAGCAACATATGTATAGCAGAGGATGGCCAAGTGGGTCATCAATGGGAAGAGAGGCCCTTCACCCTGTGAAGGTTCTATGCCCCAGTATAGGGGAATGCCAGGGCCAGTAAGCAGGAGGGAGGTGGGGTGGTGAGCAGAAGAAGGGGGAGGGAACAGGGGTGTGCTTTTGTTTTTGTTTTTTTATTTTATTTTATTTTATTTTATTTATAGGGGAACCTGGGAAAGGGGATATTGTAAATAAAGAAAACATCCAATAAAAAAAAAGATAAACTAACTGAGATGATTGGATCTCTATACGAATGTAAAATAGAATAGATGTTTATGAGTATGGGAGAGGGAATAATGAGAGAAACAGCTAAAACATAGGAATATTTGTGGATCATATGAAAGCCTAAAACTGTAGAAATGTTTTAAAGCATGTACATATATGAAGATGATCTGGATAGATCCACTAAACAATGAAGGAGATAGATACCCAACTAGACATCTCTCATCATCAAAACAAAATAAAAACCCTCTAGTTCTGGGATTGGGTTACTTATAATTTAGGTTTTGGTCAAAGGTACCTCTTTTACCCTCCCCCCTCAAACCTAGACTATTACCAAGGCTATTGTTTGCTCTCTACAAACTGATGGTAAGATTCTATTGCTGAAGACAATACCTGCACAGCTCATTGAACATGGAAAAATCAAGCTTGTGCATACTTGACACTTTAACTCCTACTGAATAGTGTTCATGATTCTCAAAGTACTCCGCATGCCACCAAATGAGAAAGGTAAACACCAGCCCAAATACTAATCTTTCAATGGTGAGCTTGAAAACCTACAAACGGTGACTAGTTTGCAAGATGTGCTAGTGCAATGGTGGCACAAACCTTCTGGGAGTGACCTTGATTAGGTTTAATGTCCACCGCTTGAGATAAAATCAATCCGGTGGCCAATAAGTATGACTAGATAAGTCATTGATATAGGCACAAACAACAAATATTTCAGTTCTGTTAAAAAAAAAAACATAGCAACAAAATGACTTCTAATAACACTGCGCTATACGCATAGGCCAGTGTCTAGCTCAGCTGTTATCAGAGAAACATACGTTTGAGATAGAAGAGAATACAAACCCCAAAGCCTACATCCCTACCCCACAAGCTACCGCCAATCGACCACTGCTTACAAATAAACAATTAGTTTTCTCCAATATAGTTTCACTTGTTATAACAAACCATTCTTATGGTCAAGCTCCAAGCCCATCAGTAGACAGCCAATACAACATGAACTAAATATCATATTCGAAGTCCTTGAGTAATAATTATTTGTGAAAAACATTTGATTTTTTAACTTTATGGTCCTTTGAAAATATAATCTTATGCCTTCCAGCTTTGTGTTTTATGGTATTTCTCTCTGTGTGGATGTGCTTCTTTAGCTGTACATATTTCTTGTGATTTTTCTTTAGATCTTTTTCTTCCTATTGTTTTGTCCTATTCTAATTTGTTTTTTATTTTATCTCATTATTTTTTAGATGCCTATTTGTACTTGAAGGAGACCATGAAATAAAGGGTGAAGATTTGGGTGGATGGGGAAAAGGGGAGAATCTGGAAGAAGTTTGGTAATGGGAAATCATAATCAGAATATACATTATAAAAATATTTTTTCAATTAAAAATTAATCTTGTACTACATTTTCAGTATTATATTATTATTGGGCAATATTAGTTAATATATATAGGAATATTACACAGAAGAATAATTGCATGAATATTTAAAGAGCAAACAAAATATCTATACCTTTAAAACTATGTTTTCTATAAAAGAGACAATTGCCTTACTGGGTATTTATATATATATTATAAAAATGATATAATCAAATACACATGTGGGTTTTATAAATAAATAAAATATAAAATAAAATATTTAAAGCAAATGAATATAGGTATTTAGAATGAATGTAGTTTGGATTAAGTTACTTAGAAGTATTTTTAATTGGCATGGGAATGGAGGTAGGGGGAATATTTGATAAGTCAAAGAGACCTGGGATGTAAGAGGCTCCCAGGACTCAATGGGGATGACCTTAGTTGTACGGCAGTGGTCTGTTCAGGCAACCTGGGCCCAGTTGAGTATAAGTCTGGAACTTTGGAATTCCTGCCTGCAAGGGACAGGAGTTTGGCCATGACTCCTGGGTCCCTGGCTCCTGTTTCAGTCACAACCTCTCACAACCCCCACAAGAGATGTGTGCTCTGTCATGTAGACAATGCCTCAAGCTCCCAGCATTCAAGCTGGAACCTACTCCTGGTCATCTGACCACAGCCAGGCATGACCCACCCCACAGACTGATAGCCCCATCTCAAAATTATAAGGGGCGGTTTGCCCCCTCCTGTCTTGCCTTCTTCCTCTCTTGCTCTCCTCTCTTGCTCTTGCTTCCTCTCCTGCTTTCTTGATCTTTTGGCTCTTTTCCTCTCTTCCTCTCTTGCTCTCTTCTTTTCTTGCCCTCTCTCTTCCTCTCTTTTCCTCTCCTTCTCCTTTCTCTCTTCCCATGATCATGAATGGCTTATTTTTCTCTTTCATATAATAAAATATCTCACAATTATGCATTGCCTCCTTTTAACAAATGCATAGAGTAGCCCCAGGCATCGGCAACAGAGAGACCAGACCCAACACTTAGCAGAAATGCCCCACAGTGGAGAGATGGAATCTGAAGAGACCACCTCCAGTAGATAGACAGGGCCCTGGGTGGAGGGCTAGGGTAATCAACCTACCTTCAAAATTTTTGATCCAGAATTGTTCCTGTCTAAAAGAAATACAGAGACAAAAATAGAGCAGAGATTAAAGGAAAGGCAGCCCAACTTGGGATCTATCCCATGAGTGGTCACCAAAACCTGACACTATTACTGATGCTATGTTGTGCTTATAGACAGGAGCCTATCATGGCTGTCCCCTGAGAGGCTGTAACAGCAGCTGACTGAGACAGATGCAAATACTTACAGCCAAACATTGGACTGAGGCCAGGAATCCCTATGGAGGAGTCTGGGGAAGGACTGAAGAAGCTGAAGGGGATGGCATCCCCATAGGAAGAAAACAGTATCAGCTAACCTAGAACCCTGGAAACTCATAGAGATTAAGTCTCCAATCAAAAAGCATGTGTGGTCTGGTCCATGGTCCCTGGCACATATGTTGCAGAAAACTGCCTTGTCTGGCCTCAGTGGGAGAGGATGTGCCTAAACTTATAGAAACTTGATACTCCAAGGAAGAGAGATGTGGGGAGGGGGAGAGGAGGGGGGATGGGTGGGTGGGTGGGTGAGTGCTGGCCGAGAGGGGGTTGGGTAATGGGGGAACACTCTTTCAGAAGCAAAGGGGAGAGGGATTAGCTGAAGAATTCTTGGAGGGGAGATCTAGAAGGGGGCAACATTTGGGATGCAAATAAGTAAAACAATTTTTAAAAAAGAAAACTATATAATCTTAAAAAATAAAAATAAATATTTCAGTAACAAAAATAAAATCATGTTTCCAAACATATTTATTACTAAATTTTATGAAGGGACAACTTTTACCCCCACCCCCGACCATGAAGAACCACAAAGTTCAAGTAGATGTTGTTAAGTAAGGGAAAGTTGACATAAATGACATTATATCATTGTAGAGTACTATTTAAACACCACAATTCATAAGGGTCAATTAGGTCAAGCTGGAGAGATGTTCTTAAGTTGTAACTAAGAAAATTAATGAAAAAGGAATACATATTTATAATTTTAAAACACAAGAAGATTGCCATCATGGGCTTTGTATATTTATATTGGAAAATGGAAAAAACAGGAAGCATTTTCCACTGGTGGAGAAAATGAATAAAATAAAAGTATAAATATGATATTCTCATCAAACAGAAATAGTAAAATTAAAATATAGTAAAATCAATTATATCTTCATATACTAATATAAAATTGTATTGATGCATATCTATCGAATTCACATTAAATAATATAAAACAGGCTTTGGAATGAATTGCTGATATACCGTTATCTAAATTTCTTGTTAAGTATAATAATAATAAAGGAAAATGATGTCATGCATTACCTGTGATATTAGTGTTATAAACAAAACTGTAGATATAAAACTCTGGTTTAGCATTATAATATTTTCCTCAGTTTTAAAACTAAGTTCATCATCCAAGAAATGGATTTTTCTCTTGTGTTGGTCCTGAGTTATCAATATAGTTAATGTAAAAATCTGATACTAGTGGATAGTGTCACAAAAGATTTGTAGTCATTGATCTTCAATAGTTATACCCATATGTCCAACTTCGGCTTAGTAACCAGTAGAATAGCATGATACCTTACCAATATATCTCTAGTGCTATCTGTTGTTTCTAATTAGTATCAGTTAACTTATTCAGGGCAAAAGATTTTAGTTTTCACTTCTTAAAATTTGCATTTTGCAATCTCTGAAATCAGTCTTTAAATAGAGGCATGGACAGTAGTTGTTAGAAAAACAACTACTCGTTGTTCTATGTTCTTTGCCATCATGTGTGGCAGTCTGTTAGGAAAAGCATTGATGGTTTTGAAGTCTCTTTTGAACTTAACCTTGACCCTTAAGTTTCTGGGTGAGTAGCTATTTTAATGAATCTTGCATTTCTACACAGATCCAAGTTCCTGAGATGTCTGACTATCCTTCCAATGAATATGATTTGGGAGGTTATTGTGAGAAGGTGTGATACTTAGATGAGTCATGTAACAGCAACAGGATGAAACACTGATATAGTTTAATCCCCCTTTAAGATTGCAAAGTATCACTTGGGTAAAACATTTCACTGTCTACATATACTATTTAAATAGAAAATAAAATGCAATCACTATCTTCTAAGTAAATAAAATGTGATTTTAACAACTAAGGCTTGTTTTAATCAATTCCCCTTTATTTATTAACTTCTTGTCCTGTCTCTCCAAATAGAGTTTCAGCCAGTTTAGTTTCTGTGTCAGACACACATCACATCGTCAATCCTGCCTTTCTCTCTACCGGTACTTTATTGATGTTTTCCTGACTTCTGAGCTGATGCTACAAGAACTCAACTCAGGTTATGTTGTCTGCTATGTAATATAATTCAGGGGATACAAACAACTTCAGCTTATGCCAGCAAAGCTTCCTTTGATTGGGATTCAGTCTCCTGTTTGACTTTACTGTTGCTATTGGAGCTATACTACAGCTACACTATAGTTCTCTCAAATAAGCTCATGTCTTCACAAACACATTATCCCTGTGTTTTGAATACTTTTGGTTGGCTCTCAGTTATTCCCTTTCATTAACTGCTGGTGAGGCCATCTTAAATCTTAACAGGTTTATAATTTTTCCACATCTATCCAATAATATTTTGTATTTTCATAATAAGTGTTACTATGAAGTAACTAAGTTATATTCTTAGTAGCTCCACCATGCATGGTCAAGACAGAGCAAGCACTCTTTCTTCCTTTTAGATAAAGAAAAATGTCATTGGGGAATAAGTCAGTTAGTGATTTACTAAAAAAGGAATATGTTATAATCTTTTTAATGCTCCAAAGACTGTTGTAAAATTAAACAACACAACTTGATTGTAGACATTTTTTTATGAATGCTATTTTCTAAAACCCTTTTAGTTGTCAGGTTGTCCCCTTCCATGTTATCCTGTTTCTGAAAGATGCTGGGAACCTTTTTATAGTAATTCCCCTTGGATTGGAGAGCAGTTGCAGCAATGTTATTTCTCAGTAATTGGTTTGCTTTTCCTTAAATATGTGTTCTGAACCATAGATGTCATGGATCTCATTTCTCTCTCTCTGTTGGTTTCTCAAAAGTTAAAATTCAAATTTCTATATGATGTTCTTCAATGACTTAAGGGCCTACAGAACTCTCTTTTCTACATTTATCCAAATCTATAATTTATTTTAATTTTGTTGTTTTATTTTCAACTTGTGCTATAAAGGCTTTTTATGGATGTTTGGGAGGCACCTTAAATCTCCCATGAATTAGAAAATTTGGATTTTATAAATTTGGTAGAAGAGTAGACAGAGTTGTGATCACCATGGGGTCATGAGTGCAGGTAAAAATCTGTAAAATTAAATGTGATGTTAAGGTGAAAATTAGCAAATTAAAAGACTAAATAGCTCCTTTATCCAAAGAACAGGAGAGCAGTGTTGAAAGTTAGCAACAAATAAGCAATGAAATGATACTAAAATTACAATAATTTTTCTTCTGTGATTCTCAACAAATTCATTATATATTACTAGGTATAAACTTACTCCTCTAAGTTGATGGCATCTGTCCTTGATTTTATCTCTAACAGTGTTCCTGATGCTGAAATAAATTCCCCAAAAGAAGAGTTCCTTAGGTAATTCATGCAGGGAAGTGCCAATTTTACTAATTTACAGTCACACTGAACTGGTTGCTTGAATATATTCATGCTTTAAAAAAACTTGTACGATGTAAATACATGCTGCATTTTCTCTACAACATTTTCATTTTAACTGATTTATTATCAAGCACAACATTAAAGCTCTTTTAGAATTATCTAATTATGCCATTAACTTGCCCAATGAGACTTGCTTTAAGCTATATATTCTCTGACTTATTTCTCCTCATTGAAGACTCAATCAACAAAATCTCCACATGTTTAGCTAGTCTGCCTATCTGCACAATGATTGATTTGTAGATTACTTTAAATTTCACATGCAGTTAAGCAGAATAGTTTTAAAACAATCATTCAGATGTTGAAAGGTCACTGGGATTACTTGGAGGATATAATGTATAAAATTTTTTAATTAAAGTAATTTTCATCTGCCTTTTCCAGCTACATACAAGTATTTCCTATAATGGGAAGAGAAGAATAAGTTTTTAAAAAATCCTATTTTGGAATAGAGAGGACACGCAGATGACATTGCCAAAGTTCCCTGATGGAGCTATGTCACATGCATGCATTGTACGTTCACCTACATGGAATTAACACAAATGTTTACTTGAGCCTGCTCTGTTTTCCTGTTATTTGCCTGTCAAACCTACAGAACTATTACACTCTTTCTCTCTGTTGTTCTATGACTTCTCCATACTTGTTCTAAAACTTCCCAGTCATGCGAATCATTTTATTGAATATAATATATAAGGAATATTTTGAGCTAGTGGGACTCATAGCCTTGAGACAGAAGTAATAAAGTCAGAGCGTTGTGATACAATAGGCAAATGTAAACACATGTGTTTGAAATAAATCATCACAAAATGATGTAGGTTTTCTAAATTAAAGTATGTTGTTAAGGTGGCATGCAAAGTTTATGACTTATGAGGTAGTGTTGGTCTTCGTAACTGCAAGAATGGTGACTTCCTCTAATTTGGAGCAATTAGAATCTGCACACCAAAAAACAGTAACACTGTTTTAAAAATCACTTTACTGATTCTAGCCAAACTTTCCAATGAATACAACTTTGTGTGATTTTCTCAGTGGGATCGTTTCCTGGTGTTATTTGCTAACACGAAGTCTTTGTGAGACTGTTCACCAACCTGGTGAAGCTTACATCAAGTTCTAAAACCAGAGCAAACAACTTATGGTTCTCAGAACATTTTCTTTGGACTTGTAATCAAGCAGATCTACATTAGGAGAGCCAAGTACCACTGCTCTGAAACACAAAACTCTTATTTAAAAATAAAAAGACAGTTTTTCTCTATCCAAGACAAATATGTTGTATTTTTTTCTGACACACTTCTTTAAAAATTTACTCTAAAACAGATCAATTCTCTTTGATTTGTCATTGATATTTCAGAATTCAAATAATTCATTACTTATATTTTTAATTTTTTAAATGTATATATGTATGTATGAATAGATGATGTTTGTATAAATAGATGATGTTTATTTGGTATGTATGTATGTATGTATGTATGTATGTATGTATGTGTGTATGTATATATCTATGTATATGTCAATGTATTAGAAGGCAGGGATCACAGGACAAGTCTAGATATCAGAGTTCAGCTTGTAGGAATTGGCTCTCTTCCTCCTCCATGTCGGTTCATCAAGCCCAAGCATCCTTACCTGCTGAGCCATCTTACCAGCTTGTGTTATTTCATACACCAAAAACTGTATTCTAATTACCTCTATTTTTTTTCAATTGATCAGATGCCAAGGGTGGTTGAAAACAAATTAGGAGAGTGGTTTGTTTGAGTAGGCATACATCAAGCTTCCTGGTAGTTTTTCTATAAAATACTCAGTCTCTTAACATGTATGATGGTATTATAGATTTAAATAGGGTTGCTATGCACATGCATTTAGATACGAGCTTAGATTTCTGAATGTAGTTTATTTTCATTATTATTCTGGATATAAAAGAGGTTGGGAGGCAGAGCACTTTTATTTCTGCTTTAACGCACATTATTTTGAAACGTCTTTAACTTCTGGACCAGAGTAGTTCAGAATATAACTTGACATGTGAGCTTTGCACTAGATGCTATGTGAATCAAACCTCTGACATCTCCTGAAGAAGAATAAATTTGCAAATATAAAAGGATATAAAGAAACCTATTTTATAGGATCCAAGGTCTTGTATCAAACATTTCCAACACATCCTATTTCAATTTGGTTTTGGCTTATAAAATGCAATTATAACCCAGAAATGAAACATGGAAAATAAGGGACATGGAAAATGGTTAATCTGATTTAAAACATAAACTAGAAATTTTGACCTTGCCAAGGACATTTCCATGAGCACACACCATTAATCAAGGATGCAGGGTACTTGGACATTCACGTAGAAACAATGGCTGCTCTTCTCCTTATGAGGTGATGAAATCCATAGTTTGAATTTTTTTGACCACTTTTGAATGTTAGCTTTAACACTTCTCACTGCCCAAATCACTCTTATGCTTGATACAATTGGCTGAGCCAAATTACTAATTTTTATTAAAAGTAGGCCACAAAAGTAACAGTTTAAAAAAATCAATCAGATAAGATTTTTATATTTTATAATCTCAATATTCTACAATTAAAAATATTAATCATCATTTAATTATATTGTTGTAATAATTTTTATTTTGATTCTATTTCCTTCAAAAATTAGGAAATAAAGTTAGTAAAGACTTTGTTCTAATGAGATAATAACTAAATTCTAGTGGAACATCAACACTGAAATATTTTACAGATGAGCTCATGTTTGACTGCATTTTATATTGGAATCAATTTATCAAAAGCATGTAGTTCTATGGCTAGAAGTGCCTAAAACTACCATGAGGTTCTAACGTCTCTACTGAAGACTAGATTCTATTTAGACTCCTATAAAATAAGACCTCTCAGGGATACATGCATTTTGTTCAACATAAACTGAGCTCTAGGAAAACAAGGGATAAAAGTGACATAGCAATTTTGCTCTGCGTGCACATTCAACAAATTTACAATAGTGTAAGCAAGAGTCAATCTGGAAAGGGGAAAACATTTGAAATGTAAATAAATAAAATATCCAATAAAAAAATAAAATGTTTTTGTACTTGAGTCTATGAGATGAAAAAAAAGTCACTCTCTTTGAAAAGTGTCATTATTTGAGACAATAGTTTAAGATGTGTGTGACACAGTGTCTTTATGATGCATTTTCATGGCTGAACAAACTTATCCTCCTGAAGTTCTTTCTTTCTTCACATCAAACTCCTATGTAATGTACTTCACATTTCCCAAAACTATACTGCCCTACATTGATTCACTGCACAAAGATGCTGGAAGTGTACAGCATTGACAGCACCTAAGCAAGACCTCTACCTCACCTAGTTATATATTGCATTCATATTTGATCCTCACTTACATTCCTTGACCTGTACTGACCCTGTAGATTACAACTGCCATGATGAATGTTCCCCTCGGGTGTTTCATAATTTATACCTGTACTTGCAAGTTTGAGTGGATGGGGTGTCATGTGGAATACTCAGCTCACTTTTACAAAATGTCAGCTTGAGAAGAGAAGAGCCTTCTAACATTACATTGAATTGAGTTGTCATAGGTGTATGGTCATGCTCCACCAACTAGAACCATAAGACGAATGGATAGCCAGGGGATTCAAAGTGGCATTAAATGACTTACAGCTGCACTGAATTATATTGTGATGTTTCAAAGCACTTGACTGTGTTTGTATCACATCAAACATACATGGAAAAAGTGTGAAATGTAGCCAGCCAGCCAGATGTTTTACATACAGTTGGCAAACACGCTAATATAGGATGAAACATCTGGAAATCCCAAGTATTATGTGAGTTGACATCCTGATAAAAGACATTGGTATGATATGAATAGCTAATTTATGCTAAATAAAACCAAAGATGTAGTTCACACTAGTGTACACTATTTCTGAGTGTCCTCCTACTGATACAATACATGGTGACATTTCTAAGTCTCCCTGTCATGCAAATGTGGAGAGAAACTCAGTAACTACTTCACTTTGTCGTAGTGGATCGAGACTTCTTTGAGCCCCCAGAAGCTAGTTTGGAGTACAGAAATGTGGAGTACAGAAATAATTTTTTCTGTTATGTTGGAAGGTTGTCAGTTTCCTTTGGTAAGAGTATTTAGTCTTCATATGAGAGCCTTTCTTACTTTGGTCCACAGGACTTGTGTGTACAGATGCCGGGGGGGGGGGGGTGACATAAGCCAGAGATGACAAGAACTGAAGTCATGAGACATAGTGTTTGTGCCACTCCATTCATGTTTCTTATGCCTGTTCTAACTGGATATTGTTAATGGAACTGGGACTCTCAGGCTTGGGTTCATATTATCCCCAGCTGACGTTTGTCTGTTTCTGTCTTTCATGGAGTTTGGCCAGAGAGGTCTGCTCTATAGATTGCAAATGGTGCCTAGCCTCCCTGGACTTCTAAGACACTATTCTTAGCTACTTTTGCCCCCAATTCCATTGCACTGCCAAGCAACCTAAGTCCTCAAGATGAAGATATTTTCCTCTCTGACTGTGCTGCCTTGGTCCTCCTGCAGGAACTGCAGCTGGTACCTGTGGAGACACAAACCCCTGACTCTCTATCATCTAATATTCTAAGAGGGCCTGAACTCCTCCTCTCACTCTCATCATTAGTATATTAAAATGTCTATGTCTCTTCCTTGTAACTCAGAACTGTGTAAACATTTGCCTATTTCTCCATCACTGTATCCTCCAATATTATCTGAATTAGAGAGCGGTGAGCTTATTTTTTATGAGATGCCAGCCTCTGCTTAACCGACATGTTTACAGATGTGGATGTTTTATATCTGTGTCTTTTTTTTTTTTAAAGATTTCTTGATTTAGAATTATATTAAATTATATGACACACATATAGTGTGGGCGCAGGCATACATATGTTACTGTACGTGTGGGATATCTGAGGATAACTTTCAGGAATTAAGTTTTCTTCTACCAGTGTGTTCTGAAGAATCAAACTAAGATGATCAACCTTGCAAAGCAAGTTTCAAGTCACCAGATCATCTCCTTGTCCCTGTGCCTTGAATTTGTTTTGTTCTGAGACAAGGTCTCAGTATGTAGTCCAGGCTAGGCTCAAACTCATGGCAGTCCTCACACATGTAGCTTCTGAGGGTTAGATTGCATAGACTTCTTTCTATACAGGGAGGAATTCTCATCTTCACCGTTCAGGATTATCTACTGATTGGATAGATGTGAGGCTCTATTTTCTGTGTCACTTGGGATGGTTTGAAAGGTTGAAGTCTGTAGACACAGTTAGGTCTGAAGGTGAAGAGAGGATCCATTTGCCATCTGCCTTTTTACTTCTCCTTCTGTTTTTGGTACATGTTTTAAGACAGATGAGACTCCAGATTCAAGCTGATGGTTAAGTGGCAAGCTACATTTTCTAAATATTAGTGTCCAAACTTTGAAGAAAAATATGAAATTATTTTATCACATAAAAAGTATCAATTTACTCCAACATGTCAGTTTGAAAGTATTATTAGTCAGGAAGTAATGAAAATATTTCAAAATATCAAATACTAATGATGATTAAAATATGGCAAAATCTGTTCAAAAACAACAGTAAAAATCAGCAGACCCTGTGGTAAAATAAGACAGAATATTTAGAGTGCACAGAAGGTACACAAGATAGTAAGGGCATTAAAATACACTAAAACTTAAGGCTCAAAGGTAGGAATTAAAGAAACATGGAACATCAATTTCACATTTTCATAATTTATGCTGATCTTATAAAAATTTGAATGTTAGCAAGAATATTAGAATACTAAAATTCATTTTTTGATAGTAAGATTAATTATACATGCAGTTATATATGCATGTATTTCTAAATATTTATTTTCAACCTACTCAGTCCGTATAAAGTTACTTACAGGCGTATGTTTGCAGGACAAAACGTTTAGTATTTGATAATCAATTATGTGTTCTTCCCTAGGAGAATTATACAGTTACTAAACTATATATTTACAATGTAACCTCCCTTTTTAGTAACGAAAACCAAACTGACTTGGGCCCTTAACTATGCATGCAAAATTCCTTTGTTTGTGCCACATAGTACAGAATAATCATGGGAGTGAATTTCTGGCATGCTCATAAGCCCTACTCATTCGCAACAAAAAGAAATTACACATGAACATGGCAATTGCCACTGTCTTAGATTAGATTCTAGACAAGAATACTCATTGGAACATCATTCTGGCAAGTTATTGAAAGCACTCTTGTGAGCTGTGACTGCAGAATGAAAGGATAAAGAAAAAATAAAAATATTTCAAAGAAAAATGTAATATTTGGAATAAACATATTTCATGCATTTGCAGCAGCATACATGTTATAGATTCATAACACTGAGAAAAGGTCTTGAAAGTAAATGATTATTTACCATAAAGGCATTTTATTTTTTTTGAAAGTGCTCACAATCATGTGTAAAAATTAGATTTAGTGAGAAGTATCAAGAGGGATAGAATTAAAGTAATATAAACAGAGACGGGGTAGATTAATAGGAGACCACTTTACCAGTAAGCATGAAGTTTTGTGTTTGATTTCCAATACATGCACATGCACGCACACACACAGATACACATACATACACATGCATGCACAAAATAAATTGAATAATTAATTTGATTGTTCACATGTAAATACCTGGGAAAGCACTTTGTATTCTGTATGTACAATTTATATCTACATATAATATCTTAAACAATATGTAATTCATGTTCTACATTTTGTATATGATATATATTTAATGTACTGCAAAGTTATTACACTATTTAATACTCTGGGAAATGCCAGTCAGAGTCATAAAATGATTGTACATTACCTTTAATATGTATTGAATTACTTGGTGTTATTTGTATCTTCAAACTTGCTTTACGGGGCTTGGGTTTCTTTTTATTAACATGTAGATTGTAGTTGGGCCTTTATTTTTGATTTAGGTTAGTGTTTTTTAATTTGCTACATGGTTTATATGAAAGGAGTAAGCTTCCAGAAAAAAAATTACCTCAAAGTTTGAATTTTGGTCTTTTTGTAGGTAAATACATTTCACGATGATTTTCTCTTGTGATTCTGGGTGGTCTGCTAGCTGCAGTTCTTAGACAGTCATGAGGTAACTGTGGGGAAAGTCTGATCTTACAGTGGACTGTGCTGTTAGATGGAGATTTAGAATGGGTTACGCATGTTTAGTGAGGAAACCTGAGATGTTCCCTATGAACTGTGGATTTTGGGAGGGGAATGGCATCTCATCATGTCAGTGAGCATCTGTGCAGGCCTCTCTCCTTGACGTTGATTCCTCTATTAAATATCCTAGGAATACTATTAGTGTATTTGAAAAGTAAATATGAGCTGATTTGCATCATAATTTATGGAATCTTTTCTGGAGTCCTTCATTCTTAATGTCATACAGATTCACAGGAGTCCCAGAAAGGAAGGGAGCCCAAGCAATGATGAGAGTTGGAGACTGACTAGGAAGACTGTACGTATTCTCACAGGGATCATAGCAGTACTTCGACATTTTCTCTGAAACTTCTTTTACTGCCTAAGTCATAGTCATATACCTCAATTATACAGGTTAGCCAAGTTGCCTTAATGGGTTAAAAAATACTTTGAAATTCTTTACCTTGCTTGGGAAAAAGAAATAAATCAAAAGTTTCCTACAAGCAAAATATTAACAAAATACCATTCTGATTTTTTAGAGTCATTCCATAAAAATATAACAGATTATATGTAATAATAATCTCTCTTTTTCTATAAGATGAATGACAGTGTAGAATGTTTATATCAATGTTTATTCTCTGATATGTATAAGATATCATACATACATAAGATATCTATTTGTTTGTTTTCTTTCTTTCCTTTTTTTGAGGCCAGAGGATTTATTCTGCAGTCCTTGTCTTACAGTGTTTTGAAATCTGTTTCAAAGCAAGTTTGGGCCACAGAGATCTTAACAGCCAGAGCAGGAATAATTTCATGCTTCAGACCCTGTGGTTGTTATTCTCAGTAAAACCAAGAAACTGCATTGTTCTTTTTTACTTTCTTTCATTTTTTTTCCTTATGAAGATGTTCTCATTTGAAATGGGGTCAGCATTTGTTTTACATTTTTGTTTTTATTTTTGGAAACATGTTTGATGAGAGAATGCAGTTGAGCTTGCCCTTGAACTTCAGACCATTGTTCACTAACTTCTCAGTTGTTGAGATGACAAATGTGTTCCACCACAGCCCAAACTTGGATCAGTCCTCGGAAGGCTGAGAAGTCTTGCTAAGTGCTTAGTTAGAATTTTCTTACAAGTGATTGTAGTCTTAATTCTTTTAGTTTTTCTTAGGAACGGAATGTACCAGATATGCAGAACCCTTTTCATAGTCCTAAGCAATATCCTACCTGGCTGGACCAAGAAGTAAAAACAGTAAATAATTTTGGTCTATACATGAAACAGGACTGAAGGATCCTCCTAAGTTCACACCAGATGGGTAATGTACCCACATCGTAACAAGGTTGATGGGTGGTACACATCACACAATGGCATGAACACCCAATCACCATGCTTTATGAACCAGAAAGGATCTATTTGTTTGCTTCCATCTGTTACAAACCAAACAGAAAGGATCCATTTCAAGAAGCATTTGCTACTTGTACTCAACATAAGACATTTATTTTAATTCTATCAATTCATAAAGCAAAATATTGGACAAAAGCAATAGTGTCAAGAGCCAAAGAATGGTGGCATTCTGAACTTTTTATGTCCTTTCTCCTCCACCACTGCTTCAAGATCTTTTTATTTAAAGACACTATAGATTATACACTAAAAAGCTCATGTTCTATGTAACCAAGTCCATAGGCTTCAGATAAAGAGAGTCAACAAGTACAACATTATCTTCTTGGAGTTGGGAGAACAGTCAGTGTTAGAATGCTAAATACTCAGTAGCAGCTCCAGAGGAAGACATAATCAGAAGTGTAGTCTGAAAGGTGGGCTGAGAGAAATTGAGTGGCAGCCAGTTTTGAACAACACCTGTCAGAAAACAAAGGGAAGAACATGATTCTTCCCTGGAAAAGATAGTCCTTTGGATTGTTGAAAAAGAGCCGTTCTTGACTAGATTAGAGAGGAAGCTCTGTGAACTGCAGAGTGGGGAGAAGAGGACATAGAAATCCAACGGAATGCTGGGCAGTGGTGGCACACGCCTATAATCCCAGCACTTGGGAGGCAGAGGCAGGCGGATTTCTGAGTTCGAGGCCAGCCTGGACTACAGAATGAGTTCCAGGACAGCCAGGGCTACACAGAGAAACCCTGTCTCGGAAAAAAAAATATCAACAACAACAAAAAAGAAATCCAATGGACAAATTGTAAGCTGTTTATAATGAAAATGCTGTTTTCAAACATTGACTTGAGAAAACACAAGAAATGCAATGAGATAGAATGACCATGAGATTTGACTCAAATTATCTGAGCTGATAGGTAAGATTTGCCACATCTTCGATGGAAGGTTATCAGTACTAGACATTTTGGGTACAGCTGACATATTTTAGACGTTTAGCATCTCTGCTACAGTTGGCTGCTTAAGTTTATTCAAGCAATCTAATCCATGGTCTTAAAATCCTTTTAGAGTTGAATATTTCTCAGTTCAATCTAGTTTTCTTATAACTTCCTTGGCATATTCTTTTCTCTATTTATTAAATTCTGTCTCAGTCAAGTCTGTTGAATGTGAGTAATTACACTAATATACTGTGTTCGTGTGGTCCTTTTTATTTACCCTGTCATTTCTAATGCATTATGTAATCTGAAAGCAAGTAGAAATATACATATAGTTTCTGACATTTGGGGAGAAAGATGTATTTGCACAGCTGTCTGGTAGGGAGGTTTTCTGTAATCAAGTATATTCCCTATGCACCTGGTTTCCTCATTTTCACATGGTCCTTCAAACTTTTTGCTCCACTTTTTCGACAATAGCAACTTCTAAAAATTACATGTTAACTTGAATTTTGGAAAAAACAGTTATTTCTCTCTCTCTAGTGATTGTTTCTGTCCTGCTCCTAAATACAGCTATCTTTTAGTAGTGAGAAATTCTAAGATCTGTGGTAGTATCTTCTGTGGACATTTATAATTTTAAAAAATAGATTTATTTATGTGTGTATGAGCCTTTTCCTTGGATTTATGTTTGTGCAGTACATGGATGTCTTTGGAAGCCAGAAAAAAGTTTTAAGATTCACTGGAACTGGAACTGCAGATAAGTGAGCTACCATGTGGATTCTAGAAGCCAAACATGGGTTGCCTGCAAGAGCAACAAGGGGCCGTAATTGCTGCAACACCTCCCAAACCCTTTTCTGTGGAATTTTTCCTTACACGTTGTCTGTTCCCCTCACACTTTCTCAGAAAACTGTTTAACTCCTAATAATGAATCTTCCTTTCTCTAAAGGAAGAATATGACAAAATCCAAATGTGACTCATCAATTCAACCTACCCTGGAAACTGCTCTTTCAGTAGATGGCACCTACCTCTCTCTGAGACAGTGAACAACAGAGGGCTGAGCTTTACAATCATCAGTTCTTCCTTTTATTCATGTGAAAATGCAGATATTTCACACACGTGTGTGATGATGCCTTGTAAAGACAGATTATTTCTTCAAAACTCCAAGTCTAGTTCTATGCCACCATCTCATTTTTGTACTTTGGAGATAAATTTAAAATCATCTTAGGCTTGCAGTGACTTCATTTTCAACAGAGTTGCCTGTTCTTCACAAATTTCATGTTTGGTGCAAACATATTGGTTGTTGACCAGTAGAGAGGGTAAAATTCCTTTAAGCCATGAATACAGAGTACAGTTAATTTATATCGACATCCTAGCTTTAGTTGAAGGTTCCACAATCTTTCTTTGTTTCATTACCTCATCTGATGAATAGCAACAGTAACACTCCTCACCTCACCAGCTGTGGTCTAATCAGCCTCATAATGATCATATAGTCTGTCCTACCTGAAAGTCAGCTATGAGTTCATTCTACTTACACTATAAGTTTACTTTGTAGGTGGTTGATGCCATGTCTCAGTGGTTAAGAGCACTTGCTGTTCTTGAAGAAGACCCAGGATCACATTCTATCATCCACAGAAAGACCCTCAAACATCCATAATTCCATTTTCAGTTATGTGATGCTCTCTTCTGGCTTCCATAGCTACCAGGCATGCCCATGGTGCATACACGTATATATAGGCAAAACATTCACACATATAGCATACATAAATCTTCTACATAAAGGAGAAGTTAATGAAAGTAGCATCTGCTTAGCTCTTCCTTGTTCATTTATACTTATTTAAAATTTGTAATGACTTTCAAGGCACTTAGACATATGCTATCAGAAAAATAATAAATGGAAAAACTAAATAATTTATCCAAAGTGACATAGATATTACTTTGTTCTAGCTTATGTGATTTCTTTAATCCATGCTAGGATTACCCATCATGCCAAGCACATCCCCCTGTGTATCCTTGTTTATACTTTCACCGTCTCTCCTCGTCTTTAATTTATGGACACTCTTGAGGTGCAATATAAACAGATCTCCAATTCACAGTAAGATTGACTTTTGAGCCCTTTTCTAAGTCTATTAGTGAAATGATGGAATTAGCTTTGCAACAGGAAAATACTACTTAAAGTGGTCATTGAGAATGCAAAAAGTTAATCAGTAAATAGAAATTCTTCATTTAAGAGGCAACATTTGGATATTTCATCTGAACTGCTTCAGCATTCTGGTAAATTAAATGTGTATTTGTGAGCCAGCTCAGGGATGCAAAAATGCTTTTTAAATATTAGTTTATGAGGAAATGTACTCTGTGGCTAATGGAGAGCAAGCATGGGGGAAAACCGGAGGAAATGCTCACAAAGAGACAGAAATAGAAGGAAGGCTTCCAAGTGCAACTGCAACTGCATCCATCAGCTGTTGTTGAAAAGAATTCTTGTGCCACAGAAAGACATTGCCCAGTGCTGTGTGGGCAGAGCAAGATATTATTCAGAGGAAGCATCAGGAGCCTGGGAGTCCAATTCTAACTCACTGGGCCAGAGGAAGAGAATGTGTTGACTTGTGAAGTACACAAATGCTTATGAATTGCTTGTTTATAAGATGAAACATATATGTCTTATTTTACAATTTATCAAAAGCTGTCCTAGAAACACAGTTAAAACTTGCCTGAAGTCTCAGTAATCTTTCCTGCCAAGTGGTAAAGAGTAATAATAATTTTCCCATCCTCCTCCCTCCTTTTTTTCTTCAATTCATCAATCATTTATTCATTTATTGTTTCAATAAATCTGACTGCAGTCTGTGACCTCTATTTAGTTCATCAAGGCAGGTAAGTTAAAATGGCAATGACACTCAGAAGCATTTTGGTAGTTGGAGAGGGGATGAGCTGAGGGAGAATGTCAGAACTAAGTTTGATTTAAGACTACAAATCTTAACAGAGAAAATATCTTTTCAATGAATTTCATGGTCACTGGCTCAGAAGCACACAGTCAAGCGTCTGCTCTGCTTGTGAGCACTTACCTGATCTTGGGCGGTTCCTGGAAATATTCACTAATACAAAGTACTCCCAGTAGCAAAACTAATAAGGTACTTATGGGAATAAAGGAAGTTGATATTTGTAAGCATGTCTAGGATGACTACATAGAGAAACCATGAGGATTGTGGGTAGACTTTGGACTTTGGCTAGAAATTGAGAGTTGACAAGGAGAAAAATAGGTTGCTAGGCAGACTGCAAGCTACAGAAAAGTTTGGAGAGGGTTGGAAATAGAACCATATTGGGAAACTGAAAGAAAAAAAAGTGTAGCAATAGCATTTTTTAAATTTATTTATTTATTTTTTATTAGATATTTTCTTTATTTACATGTAAATTTCTCCTTTCCAAGTTTCCCCTCCAAAAAACAAACAAGCAAACAAACAAAACCAACAAGAACAAACATTAAGTGTAGGGTAGGAAGAATGATAGGTGGGAGTCCAAAAACAAGTGTCAAGTAGGCTTTTGAGTTCATAAATAAGCTTTGATTAAGTCTAACATTCATGGGTACAGGGGAGAATAATCAGATTATATAATGCATGGTTAAATATCAGTGTGTGCAGTACTCATATGGTGTGTATCTGTGTGATATGGTACATGCATCTAAGTGTTCATGTGCAGACATATCCGGAAGCCAGAGCACTGAAGTCATCTCCTCATCCCCAGATTTTAAGATCATCATGTTGTACGCTGAGAAAGGAGAATGGGGGATGAAGAATATGTCTTAGAGAGAAGAAGTTAGAAACATGTGAAAATGATGGAGATGGTAGATTTAAAAATAATAAACCATGAAAATGGGATCTGTGTTTCTGAAGGTAAAATTGCATATGGAGTTTGCTTAATGATGAGTCGAAGATGCTGGTGAGTTTGATAACTGACTTAGAGAAGGCATGAAGGATGGTTGGATGTCGTTGGTAAAGGAGCACTCTACAGGGAGCAGAGTGTTTGGTGGGTGGATAAAGCAGAGCTTTGAAGGTATGCAAGGTGTCATTTGAAGATCCAAGGAAATTAAGATGGGTCTACAATGTGGAGATATTTGTCAGTCACTTGAAAGGATGACTGTGAGAGGATTGATGAAAAAAATCTGTTAGGAAAACACAATGAAGCAATGGTTATGCCGTTGAATTCTTAAAATATAGATTGACATATGGGATTGACAGAAGGAAGGAGCTTGGGATAACATCAAGCATTGATACTCAGCATGGAACAGACTCAGTGGAGTGACAGAGAGATTAAAAGGACACGGTAGTAGAAAAGAGCTCTACACAGAGCTCTTTTTTTGTTGTTTGTTTTTTTTTTTTGTTTAGGGGGTGGGGAGGGCAATGTTGAAAATTGCTTAGCCGTAAAGTAAAATTAAAACTGAAAAGTGTGTACTGAATTTACCCACAAATAGCTCTAAAAATTTTAAGCTAGAAGATTCCTCCCTTACCCACAATGAATAGATTAGTAAGTGATACTGTACTTCATGTTCTGAATTTCATTAAATCCTTTTTCTTTGCCAACACATACCTACCCCAAGGGGATGACTCTGGAAATATAATCTATACTCCTACAGACAAGCAGTAAAACATATGATCTAAATGAAAAAAATTGGTGATTAAAACTAAACTTTTATTCATAGAAAGTAATTCAGACACACAGCCTCCTTGAGCTGAAATATATTTCACAGCTTATTTTATCAATGAGGGAATTAGATTTCTGTAAAGGTAACCTAAACTAACTTCCCATGTCTTTGTTCTCACAACTTTCTCATTCCTTTGCTATGTACTGGATTTTAAACATCTCTTCAGTGACCAAGAAATCCAGAAACAGGCACTGCATGAGAGTAATTTGAACCCACCCAAGTTAAGCATTGGCATATATGTGTATGTGTTTGTGAGTGTGTGTGTGTATACACGAGAAAAACATCATATACTTTTAAAAACAAAACAAAAATAAAAACCTTTGCGATGTGATTATGAGGCTGTTAATAAAAGTTATCCCTTGCATATTTTCAGGTCAGTGTGAAATGAAATAAGGAACATGACAACTAATCCACTGTCAGGGCTGAGAACAGAAAATTGAGCCCTGAAAGGAGAGGCACAGGAAATACAGAGCACATCTTTAAGACACAGGTGCCTTTTGCGGAAAGGTTCACTTTGCATCTCTAAATTATTCCTTGCTCCTAAGCAGCAAACAAGCAGGAAAGCAGTTCAGACAAAGCTCAAGGAAACACCACTGAAGTTCTTCCCCTATGTGATCTGTGTACAGTGCTTTAGAAGGAACTGCATTTGCCAGTGGATTCGAACAGCATATTATTTTTGAATCAATCCTTCCTTTTTTCCAAGTTCCTAATACTTCGCATTCTAGTTGAACACTTGAATGCTAGAAGTTCTCTATTATTCATCAAATACCTCAAGCTGTTCCTGTCAAGTTTCTCAACTCATTTCCTACAGATATTCCATAAAAATGTAGCCAAAAACTTCTCTGCCAGGTACGAGCCCATCTGAATAAAGAACACAGGAGCCAGGCATTTTGCAAGAAAGGAAATGGACTGGAAACCTGTGTGTCTGCAGTGCCTGCAGAGTGCTGACTTTGTCCCAGCTGTTAAGCCCGACTTCCAGCCCCCTGACTATCCATCTTCCTCTCTCCTGGACTTCCTCACTAATAAGGGCTAGCTAGCTCCTTCCCCAGAGAAGAAAGTTGTATCCATTAGAAGACCACTGCTGTTTCCTGCCTCCCTTTCAGTCAGGATAAAGGCCTTTAATTTTAATAGTCAGTTAAAGTTTGTTTATGGGAACATATGAAACAAGTAACTAAAGAGTTTCATAAAATTCAAAACATGAGAGGAAAGAGAATGAGAAGTGGTTGGGCAAGGTGTCTGTTACCTGGATGGGATGTTTCATAAAGATGTTTTTTATAACTAAAATGTTCATTCATGTAGAATGCTTAAGAAAGAAACTATAGACAAAGCAAGGACTCTTTTGCATTAAAAAGGTTTTTGTTGTTGTTGTTGTTATTGTTCCAAATGACTCAAGAATAACTGACATGGTTTGGAAGGCTCAAGTAGAAATAAAATATGCTAAAATGCTTGCATTATTTATTTACTTTCAGGGGTGGAGAAGTAAATGTTTCTCAAACCTGTGAGGGACTTCTGTGTTTGACTCATTTCAAAATATGCTGAAGAAGGAGAAATGTGGTGAAACCTGCACTGCAGAGCAACATGAAGACAACACAGAGGAGCTTCTGGAAGGTGGTAGCCATTACAGCCACTGCAACCATTACAGCTCTTCTCACTAAGTTTCCAAATATTTTTGGATCACATACCAAGGCTATCAAATGTCATGTCTTCAAAAAAATATAAATGAAGTATTTTGACTTATTCTCTTATTTCAACTAATTAGGTACACATTTCATAGACACCACTATGGAACTTAGAAAGCTATGAAAACAAAAAGCTGAACTTCATGGTGTCCTAGTTATTAATTTTTATATTTCATGCAGGGAAAATGATAGATGAATAGTATCTTGACAAAAGGAAATTTAAATATTAGAAGTATTAGACAGGTTCTATCTGAAAACAGTATATGTATCACCTCATCACCCAATCTTGGCTATTTATTTGTGGTATTAACTTAATAACAATTAAAGTTTTGGATACGTTAGCTATAATCTACTTGTGAATATTTCTTTACAACACTGCACTGTAGCAGTAAAAAATACCAATAATTTATTCTAAGTAGTGGTAAGAAGAGTAAATAATGGCAGACACATTTGAAACAAAGGATGATTAACATATCTAGAGTCTGGATGGTTTCATGGGCAACAGATGGCATGTAGATCAAAAGAAAGGTGACAGTGATTAGGGAAAGGCTGAGTAATGGTATAGAAAACAATAAGGTGGAGAGTTTCTATTTAAGGTGACTTCAGAAAACCAGGAAGCCAAGTTACCCACTGGGAATAAAATGGAAAGAGATGCACCTGGGACTGAAAATAGCACCATGTGTGTAAGCTTGGCATTGATGTCAACTGTCAGTCAATTTCTATATAATAATGAGCTTGACCTTGCTCACTTCAGTTTACACTGTAGAAATATATCATATACATGACAGAATGCTTTATTAAGATTGAGCATGATTGCATATATGATTGCATATATTGCATATGAATGATTGCTAGCTGGTATGACTGTAAGTATTAAAAGTTGGGAAATCATTTGGAAATGGCTAAGGAATACAATGGACAACCAACCTACGATGGGTGGAGGGTTTCAGAAAGAATGGTTGGCATATCAGGTATACAGTTCAGAAAACAGCCTCCTCCTTATACAGCCCACGTAGCCCTCATATTGATACAGCTTGCTATTTGTTTAATTTCTGGTATATGTAATTTTATAAAAGTCCAACTTTATTAGTGTTGATAGATTCTGGAAGATAAGGGTAGTAACTTGTTTTCAAATATTCAGGACATTTGAGATTGTTTCTCACAATAATGGTTAGTTACTCTGTTTTTTGAATGAATGAATGAATGAATGAATGAATGAATGAATGAATAGTACTTGTCTTGTTGAAATGCAAAGAATAGATGAAACAATATTTTAATAGTGTTGAGATAACTGTGTCTTTGAGCATTCTTAAAATATTTACTCTGTGGTGTTACTTTATGTAACATGTGGTATTAGTAATATATGAAAAAGCTTATAAAATCCTCAAATGGAAATATTTTAAGGCAGCAATATTCTACTGTTTTAGAAAATACAAATTATGTGTTTATATATTTTTATATTTCTTATAATACAATAACATAAATTTGACTCTCTCTCTCTCTCTCTCTCTCTCTCTCTCTCTCTCTCTCTCTCTCTGTGTGTGTGTGTGTGTGTGTGTGTGTGTGTGTGTGTGTGTGAATGAGGCTTTTAAAAATTTCGGTAGACCATTCTAAAGATTGATTCATTTTTAGTTTATAACTCATTATAAGGGCTTCATACTTATAGCTATGATTATTTAATCTTAAAGTAAACAAGCACAGGGCTCCCTGATCACAGGTAATTAGAGTAGGGGTAGGTAGATGATTTCAGTAACCCAATACCTGGCTACACAGAGTGTGTGAAGTTCACTTACTTAGGATTCCAAAGTTTGGAGATAGAGAAACTAGACTAATAATGTGCAGAAACTTGATTTGGTTTTTACAAATTTCAAAGACTCAAGATCCCTGCGTGGCTAAGTCAAGAAGAGAAATGGAAGTCATTGTCTTGTCTTTTATCTGCTAGTTTGTTCTTACCCTAGGAGAGCTGGCAGGGCTTTATGCCCCACGCTGTGCAAACATCCAGAAAACTTCCCACACAGCGTTTTTTCTGTTCAAACTGGTTTTAACATTTCAGGGCTTTGAAAGGAGAGTATCCTTGGGATGTTATAGAACAATAAATTTAAGTGACAATGAGTCCTGAAAGGAAGAAACCAGCACTTGTCAAGAACAGCTGCAGAAGGATTCCTGGTCATTATAGAAGACATAGGTCATGCTCGGTCTCCCTAAATCTTCCCTAAACTAGCTTTCCTGTCCTTCAGCAAACAAATCTCAAAATTTAGTGCTAATTTTATGTTTTTTTCTCTTATCCCTCCTGCTTTGTCAACAGACTTTATTACTATAATTTACAGATGAAACTGAAGTCCAAACAGGGAAATCATACGGCTCAAGTCCATAGATTAAGTTAGAAAAGGATCCAGGTTAAATGGCTGTTTTCCATTAACTTTCCAATCAGCACTTTAAATTTATGTCTCCACTACCATAAAAGAATGAACCAGCATGGAGCCTGTATATAACAAATACATTAAGTGAAGATGTTCCTCTTAAAGAGTCACTCCTTGGTGTCCATAGAAGCCTAATGTGAGAATCCCCAATGAACTCTAAAATCTATGGCTGCTTAAGTTGCTTGCTCTATCATATAAAAGTATGACACTGATACATATTCTACCATACCCAACATCTCCATAAAAGTCTTAAAGATCTTGTTACTTGTTATTGCTGTGACTGAATACCCATGGTAAACAAACTAAAAAGCGATTTGTCTTGGTTTATAAAAAAAATGGTTAAATCTATCCCATGCTTCTGGACCTGTGTTAAGTAAGACACAGTACTATGGGAAGGCACACATAGAGAAGGAAAATAACTCTCCTAGGTATAACTAGGAAGGACAGGCAGGAAAAAGTGACCTTCAAAGGCCTTACCCACCAATAATCTATTTTCTTATTTCTTTTAGCAATGTTTGATAGTTTTCCTGTGGAAGATTTTTTTATTTTCCAAGTAGTACTACTCTCTCCTCTCTAGCCTCTCTCTCTCTCTCTTTCTCTCTCTCTCTCTCTCTCTCTCTCTCTCTCTCTCTCTCTCTCTCTGTGTGTGTGTGTGTGTGTGTGCTTGTGTCCTACTGAGATTAAGTAGCACTTTTATGAGTGTGGATGAGGAACTATATACTGACTGTATTGGGTAGTTTTCTATACTACTGAGAAAAATGACTCAGCAATGCATTAACTGCCTAGTTACTCAATGAGGGATAGGGTCTCAGTCAGTTTCCTATCCTTGCTGAAATGTTGATGGGATGTTCTTGTGCAGGAGTTGTGAAAAGAACCATAATTGCTGTGAGTTCATGATTTCAATGTACAAATCATAACCAAAAGGCAGTGTTTAATAGTATCCTTCCCATCCTAGACTCTCACACTCTTTCTACCCTGTTTTCAAGATGTTCCTTGAGATTTGCTGGGTAAGCAACAGAGATCACATTTAGGACTGAGGCCCCACAGCCACTTACTCTTAGTAATTTCTGTGGTTAAGAGTTTGTGAGTTGCGTGTTACCCATTGAGCACAGTTTCCTGAACAACACTGAAAACAGGGCTATTTTGTGTGTATTCTACATAACTTTAGAAGCATTTGATACCATATCTAATAAGCAAAACAATAGTAGCATATTTCCTCTAAAAGCTCCGGAGTCCCCAACATCTAGCCAGGTCTAGAGTAGGAATGTCCTTAAAGAGCCCTCAGTGCAGCTAGAAAGTAGCTGGTTGCCCCATATTTGAATGTCATCATCACAGTAGAGCCACATCTTGCACAGCAGTTGGTTCATAGGCAAGCAATATCTATGCCTGGGTAAGAGTATGGATGACTTTTCTCTATCAACAACATTCATAGTACCTTCTGCCATTGTGACATAAGCAGGGTGGGTCTAACCATCTAATTCGGATGGGCAACTAAGAAAAATGGCAATAGCCTGGACTATCTTAGGAGCTTCCGGGCTCCTTTACCTCTCAGAGGGAACTAGAATTTTTTTTAATGATTTTTCAATTCAGAGAGAATTTGTAGATGTTGTCTATTCACAATTGGTTGAATATACAGATAGGAAATGTTTTCAGTGGTTCTCATCCTTCCTAATGCTGCAACCCTTTAATACAGTTTTCATGTTGTAGTGATGGCCAAACAATTTATTTTTGTTCATACTTCATAACAGTAATTTTACTACTGTGGTATGAATCATTATGTAAGTATATGTTTACGGATGCATTCTTGGAGGATTGTGACCTACACATTTAGAAACACTGCCTTAGGTACTAAGGGAAGGCATTATGTGTGATTAAGAGGTATTTAAAATGGCAGCATTTAGACTTTCTTAAAAACATTTATTACCTACTAGAACTCGTCTCATCCTGTGACTTTAAATATCTTCCACATGCCCTTGGCTCTTGAATTACTTTTCCAGCTCTGTTCTTCCCTCAGATTCTAGTTTCATTTTCTATAGTTTACTCAAACTCTCTGCGTGGATGTTGAATGATTATTTCAAGTCAGTCAAATACAAAGCCAAGGTATTGATCTCCCACCTTCTAAACTGCTGCTCTTGTTTCCAAATATGCCACTTCCACTAACCAGTTACTCATCTCAAAACTTTTCAATGATCTTTAGCCTCTTACCATTTCCCATCCAACCTCCTAGAATTCTTGTAAGTTCTGCTTCCAACCAATCTCATACCTGACCATGTTTTACTTACTCTGTCACTACACTGGGGTCTGCCTTCAAGCCATTAGATTCTAGCACCTGTCAACTCTCGATGTTCCCAGCACAGTAATATTAAATGCAGGATTATTCTGTTTTTATTTCTCACATCTATGTATCTATGTATCTATGTATCTATCTATGTATCTATGTATGTATGTATGTATCTATCTATCTATCTATCTATCTATCTATCTATCTATCTATCTATCTACCTACCTATTATCTACAAGACCCTAAAATAAATCTCAACACACATGAATGACGAATTTCTGACCACAACTGTGATCAGATTTCCCTCCCTTATTTCTCTTCCTACGCTATGCTTCATCCACTCAGGCATAAGGCTTTCCTCTAATAATATAAAATTGTCCTTGCTCCATACTTGCCTAAGTTGGGGATTTTCCTGCCTGGAAGGCAGTCCTCTTCCTTTATCATCCACTTCATCGGTAATCTCCTCACATGGCCCTTCTTCATGAAGTCTGGCTTCAATCTTGCTTTCTAAAACACAGCTCCTTGTATCCTTTATCTTTATCTCTACACATTGCCTTGTTTCTTTCAAAGGGATCACTGTTAGGTGGCATTTATTGCATATTTTTTTTTCTTTATCACCAGTCTGTTCAATCAGAACTAAGCCTCCTCAAAAGCATGATGTCTTCTGATCACAGAAGCATCTTTGGACTTGGAACAGCATCTGCCATATGACCACATTTAAATAAAAACACAAGGTTTAAGCTTTTTAAGTTTCAAAATAATTCTGCAACTTACGCTTTGTGTTCTCTAAACATGAATATTTGCCATATTTTAGGGCTTATGTAAAGTATTTTAAATATATTAAGTATTAATATAAGTTAAGTATTAAGTAAATGAGTAGGTAATTAAGTAATAAATTAATAATTAAAATATATTAAGTACTTAAAATATATGCTTTATTCTAATTATGTTTAAATTAAAAAATTCTACAGATGTTTAAAAAGAAAAGTTGGATAATGCATATTTTTAAAAGTTACATGCTGCTCTTACTCCTGCTTCTCTATCTTGCCTCTTGCCCCTTTGTTCCCCCTCTCTCTCCATTCCCTTCCCGCTCTCTCCACATGGTCAGGGCTGGCCCCTACTTCTCCACTCTCTCCTTCTCTCTGCCTTTCTTTGCCTCTGCTACTCTTTTAACTCCCCTCCCCATGCCCTAAATAAACTCTATTCTATACTAAAAAAAAAAAAAGTTACATGCTTAAAGGGCATAGACTGATGTATGTTTATTTCTTGAGATATTGCCAGCACAGAGACTAAGTGATAGTTTCACGGTCTTGCACTATCTTTTAAAGATAGAAATGTTTGTCTGATTAAGTCTATGTAAAGTATTTTTTCTTCTTCTATAGTTGTTATGGTGAATCATCACTGTTAACTCAGCTGGACTTTCAATCACCTAGGGAAAGGTGAGGAGACCTCTAGACAGGTTTGAGTGGGGAAGACACACTATACTTCTGAGTAGCACCGGTTCTTAGGCTTAGATAGAATCAGAAGTTTTAGGAATAGAAAACCAGGAGGATATCAGGGCTGGTAAAGCAGTATCTATCAAAGCACGAGACCTGCATTCCAATGTTCACCAGTCAGATAAAAAGTGGTCTTGAGCTGGGCGGTGGTGGCGCCAGCTTTTAATCCCAGCACTTGGGAGGCAGAGGCAGGCAGATTTCTGAGTTCGAAGCAAGCATGGTCTACAGAGTGAGTTCCAGGACAGCCAGGGCTACACAGAGAAACCCTGTCTCGAAAAAACAAAACAAAACAAAACAAAAAAAGTGGTCTTGAGCTGGAGAGATGCAGTCATTTACCCCCAATTAATGGGCAGAAACTGGTGAGCCCTGTGTTTGAATTAGGGAAAATCTGGAAGAAGTTGCAACACTGTAGCAGTCTCAACTAACCTGGACCCCCGAGATCTCTCAGACAATGAGACACCGACCAAGCAGCATACACCAGCTGATGTGAGGCCCCTGACACACATGCAGCAGACTGACCAGCTGACTAACTCTGGAGATGCTGCAGATGCACCTAACCTTCTAGAGACTTGGGGCTCCAGGAAGTGGGGAAGTCTGGTGGGGTGGGGAGATGCTCTTGGAGACTGGGGGTGTGTGGTGTAGGATATGAAACAGTTTGAGGGTGGACCGAGAGGGGGATAAAGTCTGGACTAAAGAAGTAAAAATAAATAAGTAAATATATTAATCAATTAATTAATTAATTAATGGTCGTGATAGTATACATTGATAGAATCACAGCTGGTAAGGATAGGAGGATTCAATCTCAAAGCTCCCTGAAGGTCACTCTAGGTAACCACTGAGCTCTGGTTCCAGTGAGAGACTACTCAGCTATTAAGAATGAGAATATCCTGAGTTTTGTAGGCAAATGGATGGAACTAGAAAATACCATTCTGAGAGAGGTAACTCAGACCCAAAAGGACATGTGTGAACTACAGGGATGGAAATGGAGAGAAGTCTGAGAAAAACAAGGTGCAGCAACAGGCCCAAAGTGGGCTCGAGCTCAAGAGAAGGTCCCAAGGCCTGGTGCTATTACTGAGGCTATGGAGCGCTCACAAAAAGGGTCCTAGCGTGACCACACCCAGGAAGACCCAACAAAAAGCTGAAAGAGTTAGATGCAGATATTTGCACCCAAACAATGGAAAGAAGCAGCTGACCCCTGTGGTTGAATTAGGAAAAAGTTAGAAGAAGCTGAAGAGAAGGGCGATCCTGTAGGAGGACCAGCAGCCTCAATCTTGACCTTCAAGATCTATCAAACACTGCATCACCAACCAGGCAGCATACACCAGCTGATATGAGGCCCCCAACACATATACAGTAGAGGACTGCTGGGTCTGTGTTCATTCAGAGATGATGCACCTAACCCTCAAGAGACTGGAGACCCCAGGGAGTTTAGAGGTCAGGTGGGGTGGGGGTTGGGGGGCAGGGACATCCTAGTGGAGACAGGGGGTGGGGAGGAGGTATGGGATGTGGTACAGTCAGAGGGTGGATGTGGGGGATAAAATCTGGAGTGTAAAAAATAAAAAATAAGTTAGATGTAGACTCACAGAGCAGACATAAGGTTGACTTCTGGGCTTTGTACACACTGGCATATGTACACATACATACTGGCACATATACATAAATACTGGCACCTATACACAGCACCTATACACATGTAAACACATACAAGCATGCTCACGCACACACACACACACACACACACACACACACACACACACACAATTACCTGTGTGCTAGCTCTTCATTTCCCAACACTTTCTGTCCACCATGAAGAGAATCTTGCATCAGAGGGCCTCTCCACCATGCTGTTCTACTTCTAACTACTTATTACCAGAGACAAGTTTCCATGAACTCAATCGCTTGAAACCGTGAGTCAAAATAAGCTCTTCTCAGGCCGGGCAGTGGTGGTGCACGCCTTTAATCCCAGCACTTGGGAGGCAGGGGCAGGTGGATTTCTGAGTTTGAAGCCAGCTTGGTCTACAGAGTGAGTTCCAGGACAGCCAGGGCTACACAGAGAAACCCTTCTCCCCTTGAGCTGTTTCTGCTGTGTATTTGGCCACCATGACAAAGACAACTAACACAACTATCTGTGCTCTGTCATCTCAGGATTCTTTTCCTGAGCTGGGGTCACACAGATCCTCTTTAGTGGCCTATTGGCCTTTTTGTAGCTTTTATTTTACGTCTACATCTGAGATAGATGCTGAGAAAATTTGTTCACACAGTACAAGATATAGATTAAGTTTATATATAAATCTAATTCTCAAGGCTACTTTTTACAAACAGTACTGTTTTCTGCTGAATTGCTCCTGTAACTTTGTTAGAAACCAAACTTCTCATATGAAGCCACCAAACCCAGACTCTATTGCTGATGCCAAGAAGTGCTTGCTGATAGGAGCCTGGTACAGCTGTTTCCCGAGAGGCTCTGCCAGAGGCTGACCTACCCAGATGAGGATGTACACAGCCAACCATCCAGACTGAGCTCAGGGACCCTAATGGAGGAGTTAGGGCAAGAACTAAAGGAGCTAAAGGGGTTTGTAACCCCATAGGAAAATTAATTATATCAACCACCAGAAAGCTCAGAGCTCCCAAGGAATAAACCACTAACCAAAGAGTACACATGGAGGGACCCATGGCTCCAGCTGCATATGTTACAGAGGATGGCCTTAACTGGCATCAATAGGAGTGGAAGCCATCAGTCCCGTGAAGGCTTGATGCTCCAGTGTAGGTGAATGCTAGGGCATTGAGGTGGAAGTGAGTGAGTAGGTGGGGGAGCATCCACACAGAAGCAGGAGGTAGGGGGTAGAGGTTAGAAGGTAAGGGGCTTGCGAAGGGGAAACTTGGAAGGGGGAAAACATTGGAAGTGTAAATAAATAAAATACTCCCCCTCCAAAACCTTCTTGGTTGTGTATTCTCAAGGTTGAGCCTTGCATGTGCTTGTCTACTTTTATACACGGGTTACTTACTTAATTACTGCTTCTCTCCTAAGTCAGATAGTAACATTTTTCTATCATTTCTTTGAAATGGCCCCAGTTATCCAAAAAGTTTCTTGAAATTCTATATTAATTTTAGTTTCTGTTAATTCCTGTAACATTTAGTTTTGATTCTTAGAAGCAGGAACATTATAGATCTCTTTCTTCACTTAGGCATCTAGTTTCCCCTCAGCAAGGTTTGTAGCTCTCACTGTCCCAGGCTCACATTTCTGGCAGATTTTACTATTTTCTCAAAGAGAGCTATTGTTTATATTACATGGAGGAAAGTTTCCACTAAGAATATTGTAAGGTCTTTGACTCCTCCGTATCCTCCAGCACACACCTGTCACTGTGTAATTGAATTCACTTAGTGCTCTCATGCTGATGGCTTCCCATAAACAAACACACCCAGTGTTTACAGAAGCAGTGCTTGAGATTTGGGGAATCCAGGGTGGCAGTCGGGAGCAGTGGGAATGTTACAGAAACTGTGTGGAATGCTGGCCTACAAGAGTACTGGAATGTCATGAAAGAACATTGTATTTATTTAAAATGCGGTGTTTGCCTTGGATTCAGCATAACTAGCGTCGGAAAGAAAGGATTTTGAGCCATGCTCCGTGGCTTGAATATATGTGCTCACTAATTAATTTTCCTAGTAAGTTTCAACTTTCCACAACCAATGGAAATAAATGTGTGTAGGGGTTGTTCAGGTGTCTCTGAGTTCTGACTAGCAAACAGTAAAGAAATGCAATCAAAGCATTAAAGACCAGTTAGTTATACAAGGTCAGCACAAATGGAAACAGAGATGCTGACCTACAGAATGAGACCGCCTTGCTGGTCAGTATTGGAAGTGGAAGAGTTTTCACTATCATTTTTCTTTTTTAATTTTTCATGAATTAATTATTGTATTTATTTACATCACCACCTTTGCCACTCTCCCAGTCCTACCTTGCAGAGCTCTTCCTTCCACCTCCACTATCACTTTTCTTACATGGTAGAAAAATCTTTTTGTTTTCACAATAATTATTATGTAAAACATTAGAAGTTCAGTTACTACTGAGAGGAAAATCAGAAGTGGTTTATTTAGAGTATTTCAAAGATAAAAAATTTGAAACAATTTAGAATTCTTAAAAATAGTAAATTATATAAAAAGTGTTGCATAAAAGTAATAATATCAAATTAAAATTTTTATATGAAAAGAAAGCAAATTTTGTATGTTGATATTGGAGTCCAAAAAGCAGAAAATATTAAGAAAACAATTCTATGTAAAATTACACAAGAAATATAATATATAAGAACAATGCATCTAAGATGATTAAATATTTGCCAATTTGAAACTATAAGGTATTTTTTAAATAAATAAATAAATAAATAGAAACATGAATACAAATTGATTTCACAATTGGCAGTTAGTGTGGTTAAGCTGCCAATACACAGTACACCCCTACCTAAATTCTGTTATGTTTCCCCCCAACCAATAGAAAGCATAGTTCTCATATTCATAATAGGGCTACAAAAAGCCAAAATAGTCTTTAAAAAGAAGATAAAATTTTAAGACTTACACATCCTGACTTACATATCCTTGCAGAATATACAACGAAGCTATACTAGTCAAAACTGTGAGCTGTTAGCCTGTGATAAATTCACCACAGAATCCACTCAGGAAAACTGAGTGTACATCCGGAAATCTAGTTAATTTCTTTTCTTTTCTTTTCTTTTCTTTTCTTTTCTTTTCTTTCCTTTCCTTTCCTTCCCTTTTCTTTTCTTTTTTCTTTTCCTCTTGGTCAAGGATATCAAATTCCTTTAATCTGGAGAGAAGTCTTCTCGACAAATAGTTCTGAATTTTAATTTTAAATTAATGATGCTTGAAAATCACATCATAAATTCAAATTAACTTAAGGTAGACCAATAGCTTAAACAGAAAGCTAGTGTTAAAAAAAAAAACTGAGAAAATTTCAGGGAGATTTACAGTGGTCTCATGTAGGTCCTCCGCACATATGCCATAGTTAGGTAAATTGGTATTCTTGTGGGGCTCCTAATAGACGGAGCAGGAAGCCAATTTAGACTATTTGCCTGCTTTTAGGACCCTTGTCCTCCTAGGTTTCCTCATCTAGCCTTACTATGAGGGAAATTCCTGTATTACTGTAAATTAATATGCATGTTTGGTTGATAGCCCTGGTAGGCCTGCCTTTTTTTGAAGGGAGTGGGGGATGAGTGGATGAGGAGGGGGGATGGAGGGAGGGAGGAGAAGCTGAATTCAAAATATAATATTAGAGATAGTAAATTAATAAATAATAAACACAGGAGTCAGTTTTCATGATCTTGTGCTGGCAACAGTCTCAAAGAAATAAAGGGCCTTGAGCTTATCCAAATGATAAAACTTTATATTTTTATGGACAATATCAATACTATGAGAAGATAATCTAAGAAATACAGGAAAATATTGTTACTTCAATATTGTTACTCCATTGTGGATTAGCATCTACAATGTTGTCTGTCTATACGAATACATGCATGCCAGCCAAACACTCTACCACTGAGCAAGACCCTCCACCTCAGTAATACACTAACACAGAGAACATGTACATATTAATACCCCAAATTCAGCAGCCAGAAAATTCTGCATGGAATACAAGAGGAAAAGGCTTGACTAGATATTTTCCAACAAGCATATACAGAACAAATAAAATGTACTGAAATGCTAATTAGGAAGATGCACTAATACACCTAAAGCAATATGAGCAGACATCATCCTCTGACAGGAAGGCACTGATCTCAGAAAGAAAAGAAGTGTGTGCAGAGAAACTGTAATTGTACATCAGCATTGTGGATGTGAACCATTTTATCTCCTATTGAAGTTCACCATGGCATTACCGCATGACCTGATAATTCCCACAATTCCATCTAATAAATACTCAGGAACTGAAATAGATTCTTTGCTGCTGCTGATCATTAAGGCATGTCCATTATGTGTCCACTGAAAACAGTATCTCTCTACTCATTAATGACTGAAAAATTCCCATGACTTATATATATACACAAAGGAATAGTAAGGAATGAATTTTTTTATTTTATATAAAATATATTTTATATAAAATAAGATAAAAAGAAGCAAATATTGTATACTTAACCTACATAAAGTATTTAGAATAGACAAAATTATTAGATATCAAAAATAGATTCATGTTACTAAGGAGTTAGTAGAGAGTCCATGAGCATATCTCTTAACCACTACAAAGTTCTTGCTTAGGATAATGAAAATATCCAGAAATGGAGTGGTGAAAGTATAAAATTGATATTATTGTTGTGAATATAATTAGTGACAATAAATGGTATACTTAATACAGTGACAGTTTTTATGCTTTACATATTTAAAATATTTTTATTTATGCATTTTTGTGTCAGTGTATGTATGTGCATTATTTATAAGACACAACTTAGTTATTATTTATCAGAAGTATTAGTAGAAAGGTTCTGAATGTAGAAAGGTTTTTGAATGAGGTAAATAGGACGTTATCTGAGATTTAGTTGTAAAGTGGAAAATAGGAGTTCAAAAAGTGACTAAAATATAAATGAGATCTCTTACATATTAGGAGAATCTTTCTTGATTATGTAAGTGCTTTAGAAGATTTTTCAGTATTTATAAATAATATTAACGTAAAAAAATCTATCTGAAGTATGTTAAATATTACATAGTGATGTACAGATGTTAGCAATGTTCAACAAGGTAAACATATTACTTACATTTTTAGGAACTTGTCACTTTTACAACAAAAGGATATACTTTATTATGTTGAGAATTCATGCATACAAACATGAAAATGTAGAGTTACTGGAAATGAAAATATATGAGTAACATAATCAACATAAATATTAGAAATATCTTTAATTTGGTAAAAAGGGATAATTTGAAATTTTAAAAACTACAAGGAAGTAATAATATGTGAGACTACATTACAAATGGCCTATTAGACCAGCAGGCATAAAGATGGTACTAGCTGGAGTTAGTGCAGTCAGATATTAGAGGAGCCCAGGGGTCACCTCTTAATTATCAGGAGGAAATCAGTAAATCTCACATTTTTATCTCATTCTGTTTTTCCAAGAATTGTACTCTCTAGCCTTGTTTGTGAACACTTTCTGTTAAGAATAGCCAATCTTTTGTGCTCTGTCAACATCATCTCAAGGACAGGGTCATTAACATCATGGTATCTACAATTATTAGAAGAATGCAGCTGAACCTGTGACAATAGTTATAGATGATTTTCTTTATATGTTCTAATAATTAAACAGCTTTGTGTTTGGGAATCATGTGGCAAATGAACTTAGCAAGAAACAGAGGCTACAACAGCCTCTTCTTTTATTTTTTATTAATTGTTATATTTATTTACATCCCTAGTGTTGCCTTCATCCCAATAGCCCCTCGCAGACTTCTTTTCCCTCTCCCTCCTTTGTGCCTCTGAGAGGGTGCCTTCCATCCACCTTCCCTGAGGCATTAAGTCTGTACAGGATTGGGAAGATCATGTCTCACTGAGGCCAGAGAAGACTGTCCTCTGCTATATAGGGGCTGGGAGCCACAGACCAGCCTGTGTATGTTCTTTGGTTGGTGACCTGGTCTCTGGGAGATCCCAGGGGTCCAGGTTAGGAGCACTCTATCTCTAGCCATAGACTGAGGTTAGCAATGTGTAGTACCGATACTAAGAGAAGAAAGTACAGGGCTGAATATTGTGCTCTCTCCTCCAGAAATATGCACTTTTCACGGAAAGATATGATCTTGTTTAAGAATTTTCAGGGGATTGTGGAGCTAACTAGATAACATTAAAAATGTTTAGAGAAATGCTGTTTATTACAATGCTAAGAATTGAATAAGAAGAAAGAAAAATTTTAAAGTATACCAAATATTCTCTCAAAATTATGTACAGAATTAAAATGGCAAAAATAGTCAACAAAGAGATGGAAAAATTGACAACACTGAAAAAGCCATGTAAGTCAATAGTTCATATATCATAACCATACTTTTGCTAATGTGTTACCTTAATTGTATATATACTGTAGTGGCCAATTTAAATAAATTTACCAGGGAAAAAAGTCATGGCTGTTTTAAAAAACCAAAATTCCTGATCATCAATAGGAGGAAAGGACCTCGGCCTTGTGAAAGTTTTGTGCCACAGTGTAGGGGAATGCCAGGGCCAATAAGTGGGAGAGGGTGGGGTGGCAGGCATGGGAAGGGAGGAGGCAAAAGGGGTTTGTTCTTGTTGGTTTTGTTTGTTTGTTTGTTTGTTGGAGGGGAACCTGGGAAAGGGAAAATTTACATGTAAATAAAGAAAATATCTAATATAAAAAAAAAACAAAATTCCAACTCAATTCTTCTCAGACTTAGAAAGAGCAATTTGCAAATTCATCTGGAATAGTATAAAAGCTAGGATAGGGAAAACTATTCTCAACAATAAAGGAACCTCTGGAGGAATCACCATCCTAGACCTTAAGCTATACTACAGAGCAATTGTGATAAAAACTGCATAGTATTGGTATAGTGACAGGCAGGTGGATCAATGGAACAGAACTGAAGACCCAGAAATGAATGCACACACCTATGGTCACTTGGTCTTTGACAAAGGAGCTAAAACCATACAGTGGAAAAAAGACAGCATTTTCAACAACTGGTGCTGGTTCAACTGGCGGTCAACATGTAGAAAAATGCAAATAAATCCATTCCTATCTCCTTGTACAAAGTTGAAGTCCAAGTGGATCAAGGACCTCCACATTAAACCAGATACACTGAAACTAATAGAAAAGAAAATGGGGGAAGAGCCTGGAGCACATAGGCACAGGGGAAAACTTCATGAACAGAACACCAATAGCTTACTCTCTAAGATCAAGAATTGACAAATGGGATCTCATAAAGTTGCAAAGCTTCTGTAAGGCAAAGGACACTGTCAATTGGACAAAACAGCAACCAACAAACTGGGAAAAGATCTTTACCAATCCTATATCTGATAGAGGGCTAATATCCAATATATACAAAGAACTCAAGAAGTTAGACTTGAGAGAAACAAATAACCCTATTAAAAAATGGGGTAGAGAGCTAAACAAAGAATTCTCAACTGATGAATACTGAATGGATGAGAAGCACCTAAAGAAATATTCAACATCCTTAGTCATCAGGGAAATGCAAATCAAAACAACCCTGAGATTCCACCTCACACCAGTCAGATTGGCTAAGATAAAAAAACTCAGGTGACAGCAGATGCTGGAGAGGTTGTGGAGAAAGAACACTCCTTCATTGCTGGTGGGATTGCAAGCTGGTACAACCACTCTGGAAATCAGTGTGGCGGTTCCTCCGGAAATTGGACATAGTACTACCAGAGGACCTAGCTATACCACTCCTGGGCATATACCCAGAAGATGCTCCAACATGTAGTAAGGACACGTGCTTCCACCATGTTCATAGCAGCCTTATTTATAATAGCCAGAAACTGGAAACAACCCAGATGTCCCTCAACAGAGGAATGGATACAGAAATTGTGGTACATCTACAAAATGGAGTACTACTCAGCTATTAAAAACAATGAATTTATCAAATTCTTAGGGAAATGGATGTATCTGGAGAGTATCATCCTGAGTGAGGTAACCTAATCACAAAAGAACACACATGGTATGTATTTTCTGATAAGTGGTTATTAGTACATAAGTTCAGAATACATGAAGTACAATCCACAAACCACAAGAAACTCAAGAAGAAGGAAGACCAAAATGTGCACACTCCATTCCTTCTTAAAAAGGGGAACAAAATACCCTCAGAAGGAGTTGCAGAGACTAACTATGGAGCAGAGACTGAAGGAAGGACAACCCAGCCTGATATAGCTGTCTCCCGAGAGGCTCTAACAGTGCCTGACTAATACAGAAGTAGAGGCTCACAGCCATGCATTGAACTGAGTACAGAGTACCCAAAGAACGAGCTAGCGAAAGGACTGAAGGAGCTGAAGGGTTTGCAGCCCCTTAGGACAAACAACAATATGAACTAACAAATACCCTCAGAGCTCCGAGGGACTAAACCACCAACACATGGTGGGCACTTCGGCAGCATGTGTATAGCAGAGGATGGCCAAGTCAGTCATCAATGGGAGGAGAGGCCCTTGGTCCTGTGAAGGTTCTATCTCCCAGTGTAGGGGAATTCCAGGGCCAGTAAGCAGGAGAGGGTTGGGTGATGTGCAGGGGAAGGGGGAGGTAACAGAGGTTTGTTCTTGTTGTTGTTGTTGTTGTTGTTGTTGTTGTTGTTTTTATTTTTGTTTGTTTGGGGGTTTTTTGGAGGTGAAACTGGGAAATATGACATGTAAATAAAGAAATGTAAAACAAAACAAAACAAAATAATCAGTGATTTGACTTCTGTATACCAGACTTTTTATAATAAACCTTTCATGTGCTTAGTCTTTGTCAAAGAATTGTCATTTTCATTTATGTCATCAGAAGCCTCCTCCTCCTCCTCCTCCTCCTCGTCATCACTCTTCGTCTCCTCATAATCATTATAATCTAGCAATCTCTAGCAAAACAGGGACTGAAGGGAAAAGCAAATGGCATGTTCTAAGCACATGCCTCTTTATTGAACAGTAGGTGTCAGATTATGCCTCTAACACAGTAGGAACATATCAAGGAGTAAGAAGGATATGTGCTATTTCGTGTGTTTGCGTGTATGTGTGTATTTTTGATATGAGTCAGAGATGACTGTGTGTGGGGTATATGTACTTATGTGTGTGGTGTGTTTACATATATGTGACATGTGGACATGTTTGTATGTATGTGATTATGTCTTCTAAGGAAAAGGTAATGCTTGCTATGCTTTGATAGGACCAGAACTCGTATCTAAACACTTTCATGGCACACTACAACTCTCTGTAATTCCACCGTCAGGGTACCCAGGATCTCAGCATTGTCTTCTTCATAGACATTGCATATATAAGATGTATGTACAAAAATGAATAAAATGTACACACATACAGACCCACCCACGCACACACAGACCCACCCACGCACACACAGACACACACACAATCTACAAAATGAAATACAAATCTAAATACAAAAGTAGAGTAAGAAACAGCATGTAAAGTAAATAAAAATAAAGAATCCATAGAAGAAAGTCATTTCAGATCTGAAAGTTGGAATATTTTAATAAAGTCTGTATTAGGTTTCCAGATGTGTTTTATTCACTTGCAGCTTAATAGTTTTTTGTGTTCTGGTGTACCAGTGTCTGAACTACTGGAAATATGAGGCTCATTTATATAAAGCTGACATGATTCTGACAGGTGACTGCTTTATTCATATTAATAAACCATATCATATAATAAAACTATAAATAATCAACAATTTGATGCCTTTGTTATGGTATGTATTCACATGCAAAACTTTCTTTACATGGAAAATAAATTACAGATTTGCAAAACTAGTTTAATATAATAACTGGGATATATACTCAGGTAAAGAGAAAAAGCAATAGCACAGTATTAATATTCATGTGTTTTCTGATCTGTCTGTGCATTGGCTTTAACTCATAGGATGCTATTTCCTACTGTTTGTATGGCTTCCCTCATGGTTTCGTGGCATGAAAGCTGAAAGATCAAACTTGCTCACTAACACCAGTTACTCTATAAACAAGGCTCCCAGGCCTCTTCTGTAGCTTCCCTTTGCCAGAAGAAACAAATGTCGGCTGCTTTCATGCAGCCAATGCTGAATTTTGACAAGGAGGCAAAACGATTCAAAGCCAACAAAGACCAGCAGAGAAACGCAAAGAATCTCACCTCAGACTAAGAATACACAGACAAGCAGTGATGACTAGAGAGCTGATGGGAATCTTGCTTTTGATAATCCACTTCAGGTTTCAAAGCACAACTAAAAAGAGAAAACCTTACTCTTTCCCATAAACTAATGTCCTGAGCAAGGTACACAGATGGACAGTGATCACAAAGTGCTAAATTATTCCATTTTTATTCCAATTCCTGCTTTACCATCTTGTTGTTCTTCAGTTATGTAACGTCTTTAGTGTAACAAACTCTCACATTCTGGATTTGTGTATACACATTACCAGCAAACAAGTTCAAGACCATTTTAAAAGAGATAAACAATTATCATGTTAATTAGAAACATAAGAATATAATGCAAATAAATCTGTTAGTGCACTTGCTTAATCATAGGTACTGTGTTAGGCCCTTTTAATGTAGTTATCATTTAATTCTACAATGCTGTGTACCGTTGTAATCATCTGTGCTGAGCAGCTAAAGATGCTGAGCTAGAACAAAATGAAGTAGATGGCTTCTTTCTTCCCGGTCAATGTGACTGACTCAGACATGCCTGATACTGACAGTCATTTGTCCTTCACACTGCATCTTAAGATAATAAATGCTAATTTTATCAGAGATATTATAGTACTAAATATTAAAGGGAAAGAATATCTTTGTGTGTGTGTGTGTGTGTGTGTGTGTGTGTGTGTATGCACGTCTGTGAGACAGAGTGCAAAGTGTAGAGAACAGTTTGCAGGGGAGGGTTCTGAGGGATGGGAAAGAATATCATGTATTCCCTAAGCACTTTATCTAATGCATCTCATGATCGATATGTATGTTATCACCTGTAGAGTGCAGAGTGACTGCTGCAAAGATTTCCTATTGTGTTAGAGGGAGGGTGTAGGCCTGGCACTGGTTTCTTTGTGGTTTGGAGGTATTCTCAGTTTTAAAAACTGAGCTATTGGGATAGATGTGGGATTATCTCTCTGGGCAAACTCATTAAAGATAGAGGGCATAGAAAATATGCTTCTTATATGTAATAGAAAAGAAATGGTCTTGTTCTGCCATATAACATCAACCACCCACTTATAGAGATATCATATGTTGTAATAGTCCTTAAAAATACAAAATTGGAGAAACTTCACACTACTCAGATGCAAGTGAGTGAATAAGTAGGAAAGTAGAAAGGAATTAGAGAGAGAAACATGTGACGAATATTTAAATGGGTATGTGCACGTATATGGAAAATGAAGGAAGTCAGTTGATAAAAGAACATAGCCATGATAGATCATTAATTCAAGGACACTAAAGCAAATATTTTTACAGTGTTACTGCAATTGAAGAACAGACATTGGAAATATGAAGGAATTTTTTTTTTTGTCTAAAGAGACTTTGTGGGATTTCCAAAGTGAAAGGTAAATGAAAGCAATGACACAAACTTCTCTGTGCTCAGTAGACTCATGAGTTGAGGCAGGAGGATAGCTGCTGTTAGTGGAGGCTGCTGAAGTCAGGTATGAGCCCTGTTACTCATAATTAGGAAATGAGCACACCAAGCAGTGTATTATTGACCACTGTTCAAATCAACAGTACTCTTATAAAACACTTAAAATTGATTACAAATACAGGCACTTTACTTTCTTTAGCTCTAAAGCAAATGTTTTCATTTGCTTCAAAAATGCAAATTTCTCGAGGTAAGTTTTATTTAAAATTTTTCTAGTTGAGTTAAGCCAACAAATACCAAAATTTCTCTATCATTTTTCCAAAGCTACTTAGAATTTCATTGTTCAGTATTTAAACTATCCAAACCCACGTTCCAGGAAATTCTTTGGCAGGATTCACTGTAAGCCTTAGCTTCCAAGTACCTCAATATCAATTGTCAAGTGAATATGAGAACATTTTAAACAGTATTCACTTGGTCAAATACAAATATTGTGTTGTAGTCATATGCTATATGCAATGAAGACAAAGTTATTGAAAGCAATTCACGTTCAAACAGACTAGGGAGACAAATATACAATTATATAATGTATATACACAAATTCATGTGTGTGTTGCTTGCTGCTCAAAAAATATTTTTCTTTTCCTTCTTATATAATTTAAAAGTCAACAATAAGAGGGAATAAGAGTTCTCAAATGACCTTATATTTTTATTAATGATAATTTTAGAAATTTACAATAGATACTGTAAAGTCAAGGATTATGAGAATTAGAAAGTGTTAAAATGAATACTAAAAAACATTATTTTAAAAAGTGTGACTTTGACATGCCTTCTCTCAAGAGAACATAGCTGAAATAATACCCTGAGGTATGGCCATTGAAAATGGAGGGAGTATACAGTTAACCCTTGCTCTACTACATCATTCAGTATCAGTGAAGAAGTCGTTAGGCTCTCAGTATCTACCTGTATCTTTACACTGAAAGAAACAGGATTTCCAGATAAAAATAGTACTTTACAAGATAGATCTATATCATTCCTTAGGTGTAGCTATCATTCTCTGATCCAACTGTTGTGTGCATTCATAAAATGGGAGTGTTACTTCTTTCTTTCTTTCTTTCTTTTTTTTTTTTTTTTTTTTTTTTTTTTTTTTTTTTAGGTTTTTCAAGACAAGGTTTCTCTGTGTAGCCCTGGCTGTCCTGGAACTCACTCTGTAGACCAGGCTGGCCTTGAACTCAGAAATGCACCTGCCTCTGCCTCCCAAGTGCTGGGATTAAAGGCATGTGCCACCACCGCCCGGCTGGGAGTGATATTTCTAAAAGCATGGTTGTCCCTATTGCACAGAAACAACAAATTCTGGAATGAGATATTCAGGATGATTTAAAATGCCTTTGACAGGGCACACAGTACTGACCATGTGAGCACAGAGTTCATGTTTTATAACTTTCTGTGACAGCATTTTAATCACAAATGCTGTATAATTACACATTCTGAGTTAAGAATAGTAGTGATCAGAAAGAGGTTGGTCTGTCTTACAAAATGACCATGTCCTTGAAATGAGGCCCAGACAGAACAGAAAGTATGAGTCAGGAACGACACAGTGCCTTTTCTGGCTCTCCAAATGCAGTTGTTTATGCAAATTCCTCAATGACATTAGTGAGTGCAGTGAAGTTTGTTCCACAGAACAACTGCTTTTGATTGAAGGCTGTTTTGTCAGGAGTTTTGGCCATATTATAAAGAGCACTCAGATATGTCAGAGGTGTTAGGATCGTATATAAAAAGAAGAAAAAAGAGTAGTGGCTATGAGCCTAGTCAACTTTGGAGATCTGGGGTATCTGTAATACCTCTGAAATTCACACTGATGGTAAACAAGGTCACCAACCTATCATCTTTAATGAAAAATTCTCAAATTCTTCAAATGTGATGCAATGAAATTGAAAACTTGAATGTGTTATCATGAGTATTATTCATTGTCTTCTCTTCTGCCCTGACAACATAAATCATCTGAGTGCACATTTAACTCATGTGTAATGACAAAGAGAAAGGAGAAATGTGAACATCAACACATATTCCTAAACCAGGGTGCAGAGAATGGGCTGCGTAGGTCTTGATCTTTGTTTTTCTCTTATCTTTTATATAGTGGAGTATATGGAAGTACTAATACCCAGAAGTAAGCCTGGCCATTCAGAAAACATTCAATATCCGGTCAACAAGGCATATTGGGCCTCACTGTGAAGGAACTCTTCTGAGGTTGGTTATCCATTAGCAATGTCATCCTTATATTTTTGCATATTTTCAATTCCCTGTATTTTAAAAATCATCGCTCAGGCATTTATGATTACCTCTTTATGTTATAATGCAAGAAGTCCGGTATCATATGTACTTCTCCTTGCTATTTACAAAAACTAAAAATCTTATTTTGGTGTGTGTTCCTTTGTACGCATGAGCTTAGTGAAAGTGGTGGATAATATGGAGTGTGAGTAACCAGTTCTCATTTATTCAAGAAAAGGGGGCAGACCTCACGAATGAGATTTCTATTTCATCCAACAGAAAAGAAAATCCCTAACGTCTAATGATTAGACCTGGTAATACTTGGATATATTGCTAAAGAAAGCAGTGATCTTTAAAGATTTTTCTGATTTAATTATTTCTATTTTTATGCAATGATTCTTAGTGACAATGAAAAATAAGAGGAACAGATCTAGTAATCTTTTCTTACAGGAATTCACTTAGAATATGTGACAACTACAACCATAAAGCCACTTTGACAGGTTTGTGATTAGAATTAAATTAGCATAATGTTTTCTTGAGAGAATACAGTTTATTCCAGGTGAGCATTAATGTTGCTGTGTAGTTGAGGATAATGCTGAACTTCTGACCATCCTGACCATACTTTACCAGCACTAGGTTCATAAGAAAGCAACACCAGTGTAACAATTTCGTATTTTGTTGTTTGTACATTTTCTTGCTGACTATATCATTTGATCATAAGGTAGAAGTTGTTGGATGGCATGCCAATGAATGCCAAATCTGAAATCAAGGCATTATTCACACAGGTTAAAAATCATAGCAAGATAATCAAGCTTCATCTCCAGCATGCAATTTAAAGATTAAATTAAAAACAGATGTGAAAATTGCTCAAAAAGATAAGATAATAGTCGTGTATGAAGATCTCAAAATCTTATATCCTGAGAGATGTATTTGCCTGAATTACAGTGTGGGCTATTATCACACACAACACACTGAACAATTTTCCTTTCTGAAATATTCTAAAAATCTTCAATATGGAGAATACTTAATTTTCTAGGAGGTAGGAAAAAAACACATTTAAATTGTTCAATAGCTAGCTCAAGCTTAGAAAGGCAAAACTTATAGTACATCTGCCTGCATTAATTTAGTGTAAATTATGACATAGGAGTTAGAGTGCCTGCCTGTGTCTGGGTAGCTCTTCATATTTGGTGCGTAACTTATCCATAAACACAAATAGCAAGGCTGTATCCCAATATTAGGTCTGGTGGGATAACGGAGCTACATAATTAGTCTTTGTGGTGTTCAAATTTTCACAGAGACACTTCCCTTAGCTCTGCTTTGCTCTGTTCTTTATCATGCCTTCCATCACACAGAAAGGAACAGGCCAATGGGAAAAGAGCAAGTTCATTGCGGTAATGGATTATTAAAACTATTACAAGGAAGAGAAAAGGGGAAGGGAATGGTGTGTATCATGTTTATTTTCTGAATCAATTTACCTATCATGTATCTATCTGACTACCTATCTATCATCTAAATGTCTACTATCTGCATGTCTATGTCTTATTTACATATTTTCTATCATCCTATCTGTGTCTGTCATCTATCTATCTGTCTAGTATTGATTTATCATACATCATCATATACAATTCCCAGTGCCTGGGATATGTGCTCACTCTAGTTCTGTGTATGAAATATTGAATAAACTTAAAAGAATTTCATGATATTAAGTGTCTTGTTTATCTTTTCATTTCAGAGACAGAAATGCTGAAGGTAGAAATAACAAAGAATAGCTTTGTGTGTGACAGAGCATAATTTGAGGTGAAATTTCTGATCTCCAAACATATTTTTTATTGTCAAAGGAAGGAAAATTATTTGTATACACACTGACAGAATGCAGATTTAAAAGCCTTATTATAGAATTATTGAACTAGAAGTGTTTCTTAAGTATTGTGAAATTGAATCTCTGAATTTTCAAATAAATCATAGAAAGGTTATTGGAGATTGGGTCAAAATACAGTAATAGAATACACTAGAATTGAAGTTATTATACATTCTACAGAAAGTGGTAAGTTTTCTGTTAAAGTCATATGATTTTTCTTTTAAAAATAGTCTTTACATTTAATAAGTAAATTAATATTTATTGTTATTATTAGCTTTGATATTTTGATATCCTAATCGAAACTAAGCAGAAAAAGCCTCATGTAAATTCTGAGACGCCATTTTAAATGTGCAATACAGTGATTGGCATTTCTTCTATTGCCTCATCTTTTAATAGTCTAAAGGGTCAGGTCTTACTGTGACTACACCAAAAAACTTTGATATTTGTAATATCAAAGTCCATATATTTTCCACTTTTAAACACTCTATTGTACATCTATTGAATAAAAGATAGGCAAAAGAGTGAAATCAAAAGAAATAGATAAAAATAAAATGTAGCATTAAACTAAGATTTAAATATTAATATTACATAAGAGTTATTTATTTAAAATGAAAATATTAAAAAAACTTAACATGTTTACAATATTACTAATTTGATTATGGATATGATATTTACTACTTATTGAGAGACAATTATAAAAAGTGGAGAAAGAAAATGTAATTCACCATATGAAAGAATTGAAAAAAAAAACCCCTACATGTTCATCTCATTAGATGCTGAAAAAGCCTGTGACAACATCCAACACCCTTTCATGATAAAAGTCTTGGAGAAATCAAGGATACAAGGGGCATACTTTAACATAATAAAGACATTTTATAGGAAGTCAATAGGAAATATCAAGTTAAACAGCGATAAACTTAAATTCTACTAAAATCAGGAACAGGAAAAGTTGCCCACTCTCTTCATATATATTCCATATAATTTTTGAAGTTCTAGCTAGAGCAAGATAACTAAAGAAGATCAAGAAGATGCAAACTGGAAGGGAAGAAGTCAAAGTATAACTATTTGTAAATGATATGATAGTATGTGTAAGTGACTGCAAAAATTATACCAGTGACCTTCTACAGCTGATAAACAGCTTTACCAAAGTGAATAGATACAACATTACCTGAAGAAGAATTCTATAGCCCTTCTATGTACAAACTGTAAATGACCTGAGAAAGAAACCAGGGAAAAACCATCCTTAGCAATAGTCACAAATAAGATAAAATATATTTATAACGTTAACCAAGTATGTGACATACCTGTATAACCATCAAGTTTTCCAAGAAAGGAATTGAAGAAGATGTCATAAGATGGAAAAATCTCTTGTTTTCAAGAATTGGTACGACTAATTTAGTAAAAAGAGCCATCATACCAAAAGCAATCTATAGATTCAATGCAATCCACATTAAAATTTCAACCCAGTTATTTACAGGCATTGAAAGGCTAGTACTCAATAGAAAAAGAAAATCCTGGGATAACTAAAACTATCTAATACAATAAAAGAACTTCAAGTGGTATTTCAAACTGTACTACAGAGTTACAGTTTGAAATATAAAACTCACATGGTATTGGCATAAAACCCAGCAGATTGATCCATGGGACTGAATCAAGACCCAAACCTAAATCCTCACACCTATGGCATCTCATTTTTGGTAAAGAAGCCAAAATTACAAAATGGTATATGGCACTGGTAAAATTAAAAAATGGTAAATGGCACTGGTAAAATTAAAAAATGGTAAATGGTAAATGGTAATGGCATTGGTAAATGGTAAATGGTAATTACATTGGTAAAATTATAAAATGGTCAATGGTAAATGGGAATGGCATCTTTAACAAATGGAAAACGTCTTACTGAATATTAGCATGTAGAAGATTTTGAAAATGAGACCTTTTGGTAGATGTGGACTTGGTGAAAATCTCAACAGAGGGATCTTAATGTCCTTAGTCATCAGGGAAATGCAAATGACTTTCAGTGGAGGGATTGGGCAGCCACAATCTTTCCTACCTACAAGATGTGCTGGGGTAACGGTTACATAGAAATAGTGCAAGTGGCTAACCAATGAGTGGCCCACGTTGAGACTCATTCCATGAGAGGAGTACACCCTGACATTGCCTAGAGTGTTAAGAGCCAGACCTAAGTTAGAACAAAACATGCCAGGTAAAGAAAAAGAAATGGTTCTTAATGATATTCTGCTATACTCTTAGTCAGGAGCCCAGTATAATCGCCATCAAAGAGGCTCCATCCACCTACTGATGGAAAGAAGATGCAGTGACCCACAGTTCAACATTAGGAGAATTCTGCAGGAGAAAAGAAGGGAGGGTTGTAGGACCAAGAGAGGTCAAGGATCTCATAAAAAACCCCACAGAATCAACAAACCTGGGCTCTCAGGAGCTCAAAGAGACTGAACTGAAAATCAGGGAGCCTGCATGTTTCTGAGCTAGGTCTTCTGCCGATATGTTATGGTTGATTAGTCTAATATTCCTCTGGGATTCCTCATCATGGGAGCAGGGACTGTCTCTGACTCTTCCCTGCTCTTGGGACCCATTTCCTCCTCCTGGCTCTTCCTGCCTTAATCTGAGAGGAGGTGCCTAGTGTTGTTTGCTATGCCATGTTTTGGTTGATATCCCTATGAGGCCTTCAAGAATAGAAGGGACTACTGGGACAATTGATGCTGGTCAGCTGAACTTAAGAAACTAGTGGTGATTAAGAAGAGACCAGCATCACTGAAGGTGAAGTCTTTTGGGAAGTATTTTCAGAGAGCACAAAGACGCCATGTTCCAGACATAGCCAAGGTTGTACCTCCTGTTGCAGCTGTACTTGGTAATGTATAGTCACCCAGGTGGTATTGGTTTTGAAGGCATGAAGACATCTTGAAGAACAGCTGAGAGTTGGTACTGTGAGAGGCTGTGGAAGGCTCTTGATGAAGATGCAGCCCCTGTTGCAGTTCACAGCCTAGGACTGAAGGGGTCATGCAAGGAAGTTGAACCTTGGCACCATGAAGAGAGCCTATGAGAGGATGTTGAACTTTGGGCTTTTAGCCTTGTTGAGACTACTATAGATTATGGGGGCTTTTGAAGTTGGATTAATTGTATTAGGTAAGCCTAGTTGCAGCATAAGAACCCAGCATATTGGAGATGCCAGTACCATGGGATGATCACCAAGAACAGCGGCAGCAATGAAATGGATCAACCTGACCTTAGAGTGCTGCAGAGAGCAGAGATAGAGAAGTGACACCAGCCTTTTGGAGAAACTCAGAAAATCATGTGTGGATCCCAGACATTGGAACAAGAACCTACAATGTTGATGTTGCCTTGAAGGCCCCAAGATGTTTGAGATGCCAGAGCTGTGAGATATCTGCTGAGGAAAGCTGCTAACAGGGAGTGGAACCAGCCAAGGAGAAAGAAGTTTGTTGCAGTTTTCAAAGATGAAAAAGGAGTTGGAGATCTGAAGACTGCTTTGTCCTCAGACATGGAGATGCAGAGTTTGGGGTTTGCTAAGCTGGTTTCCTGTCTTGCTTTGGGAATTACAGTGAAGTGATTGGATGAATGTCAGAAGAGACTTTGAACTTTGGGATTTTAGCCTTGTTGAGACTGCTATAGATTATGGGGACTTTTGAAGTTGGTTTAAATGTATTACGTAAGGCCACCATAGACTCATATGTTTTTTTTTGTTGTTGTTGTTTTTTTTTAGCTTGTTCTCCTTTATCTTTTTTTTTTTTATTTTTTTATTAGATATTTTCTTTATTTACATGTAAATTTTTAAGCCTATGGGGGCTAGGGAGTGGAATGTTTTCATTTGTATATGCTTGGCCCATGGAGTGGCACTATTAGAAGGGGTGGCCCTGTTGGAGTAGGTGTGTCACTGTGGGTGTGGTCTTTAAGACCTTATCATAGCTGCCCAGAAGCCTGCATTCTGCTAGCAGCCTTCCAATGAAGATGTAGAACTCACAGCTCTGCCTAAACCATGCCTGCTAGGATGCTGCCATGCTCCTGCCTTGATAATAATGAACCGAACCTATAAGACTTGACTTGGTTATGGTGTCTGTTCACAGCAGTAAAACCCTAAGACAATTGGGGTTTGCTAACAGTTTCAGAGGTCCTGTAATTCTATCAAAGTTACCTTTAATATATTTGTTGTTAATTAATCAATATGAAGTGTTTGTATTAAATTTGATTTTTAAAAATTTCAGTGACATTTCAAAAAATGTTTGAATAGTTTCTATCTACTTTTTTCTTCATACTGATATTAATACATTCCATTGATTCCATTTTGTATTATTCAGTATTTCTGTAATCTAAATATATGTTCAAGATAACTGGAGAGGCTCAGCAAACATAAAAACTGGTAAATCACAATGGAAGGAATCCTTTTTTTAATTTTATGTAACAAGGCTTTATTTAAAGTAGAAGAACAGTGTACATACAATTAAGTACATAGAAAATACCTCTCTATTCTGTGTTTAGCAAATTCTTAAAATGAGTAAGAAATAAATGAGGAGTTGTTACTGAATTTATGCATGATGTCATCATACTATATTACAGTGTTCCCACCAACACAGAATTCCATGATATAAAAATATCACATGTATGTATTATAATGTTTCTTATTTTATTCTTGCTTGTGCTATTCACAATGGAATGATAATAGAGTGGTAAATGGATGTAATTTCAAATTAGTATCATGAGATAAGGTATAGTGTTAAAACCAATTAGAACTGAACTATAAGGAAAGCCTTAGAGTCAGGGACAAATCATGCTATAAACTACCACAATATATAGATACTAACACATACAATATTTATAACACTAGGCATTAAATAGTTTTCTTAAAGGGCTCATATATATATATATATATATATATATATATATATATATATATATACACATACATATGTGTGTGTGTGTGTGTGTGTGTGTGTGTATTCAGAAATATTCTAATCATTTGGTATTAACTGAATATCACTTAAAGCTTTATATCTCGTTCCCTGGTACTAAATGAGATGAAGATTACAGTCTTAGCTACCAAACGAAAATTCAAACCAAATCTTTGTTTTGAGAAAATTTGTACTAATTCTTCTGTCAAAACTACCAAGTAAGTGAACAGGATGCTTAGTAATTCTAAATGAACTCAACATTTCAATTGTAGGGATGATGATGGGAAAGAGAACTAGGAGAGAGAACTGGCATTGGTTGAGGGCCATTTCTGGGACAAGCTAGAAATCTAGGACAATGGAAATGTCCAGGTGTCTATGTGGGTGACTCCAGATAAGACTTATAGCAATAGGGAATATGGAACATGACCCAGTCATCTTCTGTAACCAGGCAAGTCTTCCAATGGAGGGATGTTGGTACCATTCCATTTACAATACCTTTGGCCCATGAGGTTTTCTGCCTATAAAAGGTTGAGGGATAAAGAGGGAGCAGAAAATGAGGGAATGGCCAATCAATGACTGCACCAACTTGAGTTCCATGCCAGGGGAGAATTCCCACCCCTGACACTGTTAATGATATTATCCTACACTTGCAGAGAGGCACCTAGCATAACAATCATTTGATTGGCTTTACTCAGCAACTGATGGATTCAGAGACACACAGCCAAACATTAGGCAGAGCTGAGGAAATCTTGTGGAAAAGGGGGAGGAAGGATTGAAGGAGCCATAGAGGACAAGGACTCCACAAGAAAACCTACCAAATCAACTAATCTAGGCTCATAGGGGCTCCCTGAGACTGAACCACCAACCAGAGAGTATCCATGGGACCAACCTAGACCCCACCCCCATACAAATGTAAGAATGTAAAGCTTTGTTTGTTTGTTTGTTTGTTTGTTTTTAGAATGTAAAGCTCTGTCCACTCATGGAACCTGTAACAGCAGAACAGTGGAAATCTATGACTCCATTACCTGCCTTTGGATCCCTTTCCTTAATGGGACTGCCATGTCTAGTCACAAGCAAAGAAGATTCACCAAGTCCTCCTACAACTAGATAAGTCAAGGTGGGTTGATATCTCCTGTCCTCTGAGGAAAAAGAGAGGGGCCATAGGGAGAGGGGAATAGAGAGGGAGGGACTGGGAGAAGAGGAAGGAGGGTAAGCTTTAATAGAGATATAATATAACCAAGTTAATGAAAATAATCAGTAGAGGGAATTCTAATTCCATAGTGTTTACATGTTTTTGTTTTTTTTTTTTTTTTGTCATTTAAAAGTCACTTTCAGCCTAGCATGGTGGTGCATGCCTTTAATCCCAGAACTTGGCAGGGAGAGGCAGGAGGATCTCTGAGTTTGAGGCCAACCAGGTCTATAAATCAAGTTCTAGGACAACCAGGGCTATACAGACAAACTACATCATCAAAGCCAAAAACAAAAAACAAAAACAAAGAACAAAAAAATAACAAAACAAAAACAAAAACAAACAACAAAATAAAGACTACCATTTTGTTATATCCAGGTTATACACATATTATCTTTCAATTTACTCTTTCTATTCAAACCAATACAAATTAAGCCATATGATTAAGTATACAAGTATACATATGTACATATGAGTAAGTATAATCATATTTACTTAACATTTGTATTCTTTCAACAACCACATTTTAGTAATTCTGAAGGGGATTTTCTTAATATTTATTTTTCTAAGATACATTCTTAAAAAAAATAAAACCATTTTATTGATTCTTTGTGAGTTTCATGTCATGCATCAGAACCCCACTCATCTCTCCACTCCTTATCTGCTCTCTGCCCTTGCAACTTCCTCCAAAACAAGACAAATCAAATCAAACCAAAATAAAAATATCTTACCAGTCTGGAAGCTGCCTTTTGTTATTGTGTGCCACATGCTATACATTTTTTCCCAAACAGCTTAACTTGCAAATGTTCATTGCAATCAGTTGTTTCTGGTTTGAGGCCTCTGCCTTCTGCTACACTATCAATACTGTGTGTATCCCCACTGGGACTCCTTTTGGATATTCTGCTGTTGCCTTGTGTCATGTAGATCCTGCAGCTTTGGATCTGCAGGACTATCCACTTTGCATGCTCTAGCTGTTCATAGATGGGGTGGATTTTAGGGTGAGGGCTACAACTCAGAGCTCTGGATGTGGGCCAGGATGGAAGTTGACTTGGTTAGCCTAGTACCTCTTTCTCCTGCTTCTGTGCACAGCAGAGGAGTGGGGATGGCTCATCCAAGTCCATAACCACCAAGGCCAAGATTATTATGTTTCCAAAGTAAGGTGCTGGCCACTATCCTGAGTACTGTAACCTGAGAGGGATGGGCCAACATCCCAAAGATCACCAAAATTCAACATTGCTCACATCTTTAGTCATTTCTTTTCTAGCTCTTGCATTTTGTCAAACTCCGTATACTATGGCCATCACCATAAGTGCTAGAATTGCTTAAGGAAATACTTTGTGCTAACATATCAAGGCAGTTGGCTAAATAATGTGCATTTTGGATTAGTGATGCCATTTTTGATCCTACAAATTGATTATTACAGCATCTATAAGTAGAGTGCACTTACTCACCCACTGAGGGATTGAGACATACTAAGTATAAGAAATCATGACAGATAAAAGCTGCACATCATACAGAATTCATGTTCCAGAATTGGCACACTCACTTCACATATGGCAACTCACTTAATCTACACAGTCGACTTTGTAAGGCAACTCTACAGGCACCTTATTTTACAGGTGATGAAACTGAGCCACTAAAGACTTTGGTGGACAGAGAAGTGCTATCTAAGGTTCCATAGCAAGTTGTAAAGTTGTATTTGGAAAGCGACGGTCTTCCCCTTGGACCTATTCTAGTAGCAATTATATTTAACCTACTTTCAACACACATATGTTGGCTTTGATTCATGCCACCTCTTAATAGATTAAACAAATGAAGCCATTTGTCACTTCCTGTGGCTTTCAGCAAATAAACCATGCCAATGCATGATGAATTTATAAATTGATTTCATATTCCAAAAAGCATTAGCTTGAGGATTCTGCTTTACCACCATACTTTTTAAGACATTGATGTTAACATTAGCATTCTCTTAAAAATTACTTGTGGCTGCATTGCTTAAAGAAATTAGTTTCCATAGTTATTTTCTGCTATAAGAATGAAATCCTTGTAATATAAAATGTCCCTTAACAATTTGTGGAAGTGATGATGAGCAAACAAGGGTGGTTACTGTCCCTTACAGACTCCTTCACAGGATCATATGCAGCAATGAGGAAGGGGCTTAATATATTTCAATTGGATGAGAGAAAATAACCAGTACAGATTTATAGATTATTAAATATATTCTACAATATGTTCGGTTAAATGTATGACATTGAGATAATACTGTTTTAGATATTGCTTTAAAAATATGGTCTCAAAACTGATCAACAATTCCCAAAGAAAGCCTGACACATCTTGGGGAGTTTTCAGCTTTCAGATTGACTTATGAAGGACCATTGTAATCTGTTGGTCGATTAAGTGGAAAAGAATAAAAATGACCCCCACCTTCCTCCCACATAGAATTATGACAAAGGTTGCAATAGTTGGCATTTTCTAGAAGTTTCCAAAATTGACCATATAAAAGTACGACATTTACTGTTGTTTGCTATTGATGGAATAATTACCTATGGAATATCACACAAGAGGTGACCTTTTAAACACACTGGCAGTTAATATTAACCCAGACATTAATATTTTGAAAAGAGGGACAGTTAATAAAGGAGAGCCTTTTAAACCTACAGGAGTATGATAATTAGTTATATTCCCTGTGGCAAGTTTCATCCTAACAAGTTTTCCACTCTGGTGGCAATAAAACTTTCTTGACAAACTTTAGTAAAATCTCTACATAATAGATAATCATGAATAGTCCTGTAGCGGTACTCACTAATTATAATTACTGCAGAACTGACTCATTCGCTGACAGTCTGGTAAAATTAGCTCTGTCTAAATGTAGACCCGCCTACTTATGTCACTGATTTTCTCTCACTGAAGGCCACTCACTATTGGGAAATTTATCAACTATTTGAAATCAAGATTTCAATGGTTTGTTGATTGTTAAAATAGCTGAGGTTTTCCATG